>VYZT01014659.1:341268-358444 GCA_013400735.1 Pomatostomus ruficeps | reverse complement strand
GTGACGGGCGGCGGCCCCAGCCAACCGCGGCCCCTGACGTCACGCCCTTGCCTTTCGCCGGGTGACGTCATAGGGAGGTGTGTTTGAGCGGGGAGCGCGGCCGCTCCGCTGAGGGGCCACTTCTCGGCGCCCGCCTCAGCCCCGTTCCCGTCGTCATCCCCGTCTGCGTCCCCGCGCCGGCTCTTCCGCTCCCAGGGCCGCCAGTGGGCCCCGGACAGCGCCGGCGAGGTGCGGATGGAGTGGCACCGACCTGTGCCGCCGGTCCCGGTGCTGACAGCGCACCGCACCGGGGCACGGCTGCAGCCCCGGAGCAGCCCCCGGCGCCGCGTGCCCCTGGCTTCCCGCCGAGTCAGCTGCCCGGCCGGTCCCGCCGGGCAGGAGGCGCCGGCCTGGGGGACAGCTGAGGTGACTCAGCGCTTTGTCGGGGCGGGGGACGTGACGGGGCGCAGCTTGCCAGACTAGCTGGCACAGGTCCGCCTGGCACCACTCTGGCACCGCTGTGGCACCAGTGTGGCACCGGCAGCCGGGAGCTGCAGGCCACCCCGAGCACCAGGGTGCCCAGGCCCCTGGAGAACCTGGACCATGCACTAGGAGCTGCGCTGTAGACTTTTTCCTGCATGGCCTCTGCCTGGACAGCTGCTGCAGCGGGGCTGTATTCACCCGTCCTCAGGGTCCTGGGCAATCTCGCTCACCTGCACCTGTGAAAGTGTCCTGGCCACGGAGATCTATGATTCCCTCTTGCCGTCTGGATGGGAGAAGGAGGGAGCTTGATGTCTCTGCGGGGTCAAAATTTTTTGGATCCACTGCCACTTCTCCACCACAGCTGGAATATCTTCCTCATCTCCTATAAATCCCTAGCTGGGAAGCCTGGCAGAATGGGGAGGCCTGAGTCTGAGTCTGAGACAGGCCATTCCCAGCACTTCTCAGGGACAAGTTTCAGGACAGATATCTCCGAGAAGAGCCTTCCCCAGCCATGAGTCGTGTGCCTGGGGTGGATGAAATGCCAAGGGCATCATCTCGTGTGCCAAAGGCATTTCTCTTTCCAAGGGATGGGAGACCTGTCCCCTGCCATCAGACAGCAATTTGATGATTTCCTTGAGCAACGGCTTGGAGTATTTCCTGCCACTAGGGTTTGTTTTTTTTTTTTCCTGGAAGCCATTGCAGCACTGTCCTCCTGTACCTGCTTGCCCACGAGCAGGGAGGGGCTCCCTGGTGGGCTGCATCTAACCAGGGCGCCCTTCCCGGCTGCCAGGGGCTCTGATTTGGCCCATCTGCCCAGCAATTGGTGCAGGGCTGGCATGGGCACTAGATGGAGCCACAGGGTGCTTCACATCCTGGTGCTGGGAGGGTGAAGATGTGCCGCCAGGACCTATCCGAGTCTTGGCACCTTGCTTTCCTTTCCCTGGCTTTTACAGCTGATGTGGGGACAAGAAGGCCCCCAAGATGACAGGTCTCAGCTCACTCTGTGCACGCTGGTGAGGAGGCCTCTGTGCTGGGATAGGAGAGAAGTCCATATGCTGGCTGTGAATCTGGAGCCAGGAGAGCACATTGCTGATGCCTTCATGGCAAAAGTTTCCCTCACCTTTGAGAGCAGGATATGGAGTGAGGACGACTGACACTTCCCCAGTATTTTTAAGGCAGACAGTGGAGAGTTGGGCAGCAGCCCACAACAGCACTGGTAGGAGAGAAGATGTGGTAGCCACCACACCTCGTCCCAGACCTGCACAGTTGCTCTCCTACTCAAACGTGACAGCAGCCAAATAAAAGCAGCACATCACCCACTGGTGCCTCACACCTTCAGCTGCAGCACCCTGCCCTTTTTTCCTGCCCTTTCCTCCTAGGTCTGTCTGAAATCCTGATGCACCAACCTGGCTCCCATCAGCTTCAAATCAAGCACAGGCATTTTGAGTGTGTCTAAAGAAGACCCTTATTTCTTAACAAATTATGGGGATCCCTGTGTTGCAAGCTTGTTTTCAGCTTTCCAGGGTCTCGAAAATGCTCATGAAATACTCTTGAGGCTTTCTGAGAAAGGAGGTTTTGGGTGAACAAAGAAGGACCCCAAAGGACCAAACTTTTTTATCCTGGTTACCCAATCTCTCAGGAAGCCAACAGAATTGCATCATAAACCCATGCTATATTATTATGCAAACCACAAATTAAGAGGTATATTTTTTCAGCACTGCACAGTGTTTCAGCTTTTGATTTCCAAAGGAAAACAAAAGCCCTTTTACAGCCTCAACAAAACTGACAATTATGTACTGAAAAATTGTATTCTTGGAAAATTTTGAGCTGTGGAGTGAAGAGCTCAGCAAGTCGTGTGCCTGCTGCTCCCCTCATCACACACAGCTGACTCCCTTCCTCTTCTCCCCACTCCCAAAGGGAAGGTCCCTATTCCTTGCAGTGGAGATGCAGCAGGGAAGGAGCAGGAGCCAAAGCCACTAGGATGGCGTGAGAGGGTTTGAGCAGAGTGAGACAGGCTCCTAGGTGCCATTTCTCTGCCACCTTCCTCTGCCTGCCTGTCTCTCGGTCAGATGGTAATGCTGGCCATCTCTGGGCATAGCTACAGGGCTGGTGCAGCCCCCAGAAAAGGGGTCAGTGGGGACTCCAGGGTTTGGTCACGCCTGAAAGGGCAGCACCAGGGTGGGGACCCCCAAGTGCAGGGGGCTGGTGAAGACATCACTAGAGCAGGACCCCCTTTTTTAAAATCCACATTCGTTCTTTTAACTCACAGTCCTGCTATCTCATCCAAACAGCCCTGTCCACCCTCCCTGACTTCCCTTCACAGTTAATTTCTTCACACCTTCATATTTTTTGATGCTCCTCATGTTTGTCTCAGTGACCATGCTCTCAGCCACCTGCCCATCTCTTTCTTGTCCACTTTGTTCTCATCTCAGCTTGCTGTTCAAGAATTGTATTTTCTAGAGAGTGGGGAGAATCCAGGGAGGCAAAGTCATGCAGCTGCTTTTAGTTTGCATAGCAGAACAGAGGAGTGAGAAACAGGAAAGGCAGGGTGACTTTCGTTCAAGGAGGGTGATGACTTTGAGCCAGATTTAGCAATGTGACAGACCCAGGATGCGCGTCCCAGGCGCTGCCTTGCAGGGATGCTTGCCTGTGCTGACAATGTGGCTGCTGCCCCAGCCAAAACCCAAGCAAAACCGAGGTGTTTGCAGATTTTAAATCAACAGAGTCAGAGGCTGGCAGAGGTGGCAGAAGCCCATGACTAAATAAGTTATCCATGATGAGCGGGCACACAGGCCCAGGGAGTAGCTGAGCCTCACGGCAGCAGGGTTTTACTCCCATTTCTGGCATGTGGTTGGTGACAGGCTGGGCTGGACAACCCTGTGGTGCACAGGAGCAGAACACCCCAAACTCATCCACGGTGAAGCTGAGAGTTGTATGGTCTGGATCAGATCCCAAGGGAAGGGAGATGAAAGAAAATGAATAGACTGATACCACACATCCCCTCCATATGCTAGGGAACCCTCCAGCTGCAGAGGGGAGCAGAAGCTGCAGCAGACACTGGATAGGAAGGGATTCTATTGTGAAGGAAAACCTGATTTTGCTCATGCACACCAACAGATCCATGCCCACACTCTCCCAAGCTCCAGGACCCTTGTGTTCATCTGGCTTGGCCAGAATTTTCTGCAGTGCCTGGTAGGACTCGGGTCACAGGCTCTCTGGTCCTCACCGTGCCCTCCAGCTACCTGCCCAGCCTTGGCTCATTGTCTTGGCACTAGGCATGGCTCAAAGGCAAACAATGAGCCAAGCAGGGACAAATAAAAAAGGAGATGAAGCAAATGCATTTGCAAGAGAAGAAAATGAGAAAAAGAAAAAAATAATGTGAGAAAGTAGCCTTCTGTGGTTTTCCATAGCCCTCGGTGACTAGATGTTGCCCTGACTTTGCAGTGTTCAGTGTTTTTCCTTTTGTGATATTCTTAGAATCCTTTCTGTACCATGGCCATGGCTTCTCTTAGCAATTATCTATGTTTTCCTAAACTGTATCTATGTTTATACATTCCAGTATACTGGGTGGAGAAATATGATTGACAAATACTTTGACCAGTGGATTATGAGAGGTGGTAATTTCTACCTCCAATCCACGGTGATGTGTGAAAACATATAAATAAAAGTCAGAGGGTTCTGCCCTCTCTCTTTCTGCTCTCTCCTGCTGCTGCCTCTGTGTGGTTCTTTGTGTGGCTCTCCTTCAGGCCCTCGGCCTAGAGGCCTGCCTGGGGAGTGCCATAACTAAATACCAGTGCAAGAGTGGAACCTTGGAGAGTGAGTGCTGTGGACTGCTGTGGATGCAAAGAGAAGACTGCAGTCCAAATGTCATTTGTAATAAACCAACGTGTAATGCATTACCTCCTAAAATCGACATTTGCAGTTCATCAGGCCCACACTGAGAGTATTAGTGGGCCTAATTGAGGGCCTTACTGAGCTGCTGATGGCAATTTTTAACAGAGCTAGGAAAACTGAGGTAATTCCAAAGGACTGAAGAACCGAAATCACTCCAGCCATTAAGAAAATAAACCAGTTGACCCAGAAAACTCTAGATTACTGATAATACCAGCAAGAAATAACAGAAGAATTCATTTTGGTTCTATCAGCATGGAACTAAATACTGAAATATTCATTTACTACTGATATCCTTGTCTCAGGTAAGGAAGGTATTGCTTTGCAAACTTGTCATCACCTTCAGCACAATTACATGTCTGGCTGATTCAGATCAACACCGCTAGTTATGACATCCTCACTTGGAAGCTGGCAGGAGATAATGATAACATCATTTGCATAAATCACGACATTGCTGCAAAGAGGGATGGAACAAACAGTTTTCCATGTTCACAAAAGAAGGAAGCTCATAACTGGTGCTCTGATCTTTCCAGATCTACTTTTTGTGTTGCCCCATAATATTTATCTTGAAGTGTCAAGCCACACTTGTGGTGTTTTGCACCACAGACATCAATAGTAAAGGTGTGCTTGTTAGCCAGGAACTGTACTGCTAAAGGCCTTTGCAGTGGGCATCCCCAGGGCTGAGTGCAAGGCCCACTGTGGTAAGAAATGTTTACTAAGAAGAATTTGGGATAATGCTAAACTTGGTAGGGTAGTAACTATTAAAGGGGACAATTAAATCTCGGGGAAGGTTAAGAATTGTCTGATTAAAAGGCCACATTACAGCAAAATTTGCTTGAAGTAATTAATTTGAGAATTTTAGAAGGTCAGTCTTGTCACTTACTACTCTGCACATCCTCTTGCCACCCTCACACTTTATCAGTGGTAGTCTGGGATTCATTTCAAGACCATTGATTAAACCACAGAAGCCAGCGGTGCCTGGCAGGAACCCCTGCCGAAGCCCAGCAGCTCTTTGCTGATGATTCACTATTGCCAACCAGCACTTGGGTTCCCCAGGCTGCCTCACCAGGCACCACACCCTCCTCACAGCAAGCTGGTGACATCCCTGCCTTTTTTCTTGAGCAGACCTGTCATGTCAATAATTGAAACCAGGCTTGTTTGGCAAGGGGGTTTTCCATGTTAATCAGCACCTCATAAGGATGCTGAGGGTGCCCCAACATAAGCAGGAGTGCTTGGTGCCCAGCTCTTGCCAGACTCTGCATTCTCCGGCCTGGGAGATGGTAAAGCTCTCCAGAATGTGTCCAGTGCCAGGCTATTAAAGGGCAGAATGGGAGCCACACTGTCCAGGCCACCCCACCCCAGGGAAGGGCACAGCAGCCCTAGTTGTGCTTGGGATGCCTGAAGATGCCTTGTCCTAATGAGGAGGGCCACATAAAGCATGAAAGTTCAGCAGACTGGGGTTCCTGAGATCTTGCAACAGGGAAATTCTGCCAAATAGCTGTTATTTCACATGCACAGTCTCATCATCTGACTTAACTCTGCTAGGAACCTCTCAGATATGTGTTTGAGCCAGGCATTCTCAAGATGTCCATTGAACTCACCGTCTCAGCCCAGTGAGTTGAGGCCACTGTTTCCCAGCACACAGGCTCTGGGAGGAGCAGGGAGGACAGCCCTTGTTTCACAATATCATACTCTCTCTGCACGCAAACAGCTCCGGGCAGAAGCACCCTGGGAGCCATTACCCAGCTGAGTTATTAATTGCATCTTTTATCACATTAACTGTTTCCCTCTGACATGCAACAGTGCTTGGCCAGCTGCCAGCACCTCCTTTCCACTTTCAACAAGACTACAGCAATCCCTGAGACTCCGGGCTAGTTTCTCCAGGCCCAGCTCTGCTCTTGGCTTGCCCTGGGGCCAACAAGCTGTTTGCATTATTGTACAGATCACTTCCACGTGTAAAACAAAACACCTTGCAGACGTCTCTCCAGCCATGGGATGCTCAGCTGCTCTCCAAAGGACAGGGCACAATAGGGCCATCGTTGAGACACTTCTGTGACAGGAATTGTTTCCTTTCCCAGTGGGTGCAGGACTGGCCCACCTGGCCATGGTTTATGTACCTTGAAGGGGTGGGTACACCTGCAGAGCTGTCCCATGTGAATCCACTGTGTCCCCTCTGCTGCCCAGGGGATCAGCTGCAGTCTCACAGGCAAGGCGTGAGTCCCTGGGAGCAGGAGAAGTGATGGCTGCTTCTTGCCCCATCACTGCCAGCTCACAGGCATGTCTTCGGCATTGCGACAGAGCTGACCACAGCTTTGTTGCAATTCTCAGAACTTGTAAGACAGGAAGGCCTAAAGGGCTGGGCATGAAGACCTAGGCTTCACCATGCCTACACTTGTCTGGTGTATGGAGAGCCCCTTCAGCCTTATGGGGTAACCTATGTCCCTCCAGGAGTTCCTACCATCACTCAACCTTGCAGAATTCATTGCACTTCTATTTCCAGGTATTCCTGCATTGCATGTGCCACCACCAGCTCTGAGAGCTGATGGAGAAGAGGAAAAGCATCACTGGCACATCTACAGAAGCCCATCATCACTGCACACCAGTATTCCCTGAGAACATGGGGACACCTCAGCAGGCTCAGCCCCTCTGTTGCCCACCTGGAGGCAGACTGTTCACACCAGGCATGCTCAGAGGTCTGACATGAAGTCACTGCAATTAGACAGCTGAGGTTTTATTTTGCTCCTGTGGGTGTGTAGCTGCCTTTCCCAGGACATGAAGAAAGGCAGGTGACACTGGCAGCCAGGGCAGCTGGCTCTGAGTCAGGAAGGCTGCTCACCCAGGGCCTGCTGTGCTTGAGAAAGAGCTCGTTCCGACTTGTCCAACAGCCCCTTTCAGCCTCACAGGTTGGGGCTTGGCTTGTGGGGCTGCCTGTGTCCCGGGGAGTGCCTCCCTGCTCTTGCCAGTGCCCTGTGATTCAGGGCTTAGGACTGTAGTGAGATCTGGAATTAGCTTTATTGTTTCTGTACCAAGGCACATGCTCTGGGCAATGCAGCAGGCGTTGCACAATTGACTTCATTATATCTGAACCAGCAATTATGCTGCTGTTGCTCAGCTGCAGCAGAGAAAACTTGTCAGATCACTATTGTGCCCTACATCCCAGCAGGTCTCTAGAAGTAAACGCCACACTTGGGTTGCTGAAGGTGTTCAATGAGGCCTTTATTGACTGTTTGCTTGGTCTTCTGGTACTCCCCATTCTTTCCTTGCAGTCTGTGACATTTAGCCTTTCAGTCGCCCTTCTTTCTCATCTCTGGATCATCTCTACCTACTCCAGATGAAGGATGAGGTACTCAAAGGGCCCTTTCTGACCTAGATAAGGCATGCATATCTTAAGGAATGTCAAAGGGAACGTTTTCTGCCCATCTCCATGCTATGTTAGAACTTCTCAGGGTAGCAAAGTATGTCGCAAATGCTGCTATAGTAGAACTGCAGCAGCACTCGGACATATGATGCTGGGCCATCACCAGGAGCCAGCTGTGCTTTAGGGACCCTGCACAATGGCTCAGTGGGATACTGCTGGAGCAGCTAGCATCACAAGGGCCTTGCTTGAACTCAAGACATCTGCAACATGCAGTCAAGTCCCATGCTTTCAATAGACTTATTAGTTTCACCAGCCAACCTTGTCTGGCCTGTGCCACTGCTGGAGAGCAAACTGGACAGGGCACTAACGGGCTGGAGGTACATCCCGGCTTCTCCACTCCCCACCTGACCACGCTGCTAAGAGGATTAAGGGCAGAGCAAGGACAGAGTGAGGGGTAAGCAGGGCAAGCACAGATTCATCCTCTTTGGGAAGCTCCTGGCTGAGGTTAGAGACACAAACAGGAGCCCTGTTCCTGAAGCACCTCTCACCATCTGGTGTTTGCTTTAAAGTGTAGGGCACAATGGGCTTCCCTGCAAACCCACAGCACAACTGTACTCTTTTCTAACTTCCCAAGAAAGCTGTGTCCCCAAACTGCCCTGTAACACTGTTTTCTCTGCCTGCAACTGCCAGAGTGGAACTGAGGTCTGAAAGCTGGGAACAATAGTTTGGGTTTTCCTCAGCAAAGAGAGCAGGAAGCTGGGGTGTGGATAGGAGGTACCAGGCTGGGCTCTGAACTCACCTCCTCCCCGGTTTCAGCTCTGGGTGCTTTAGGTGTGGCAGTCTTTAACATACTTCTGGAAGACAGCTATGTGAGAGACATTGTTTGGGTAACTGCAAGCTTTGCTCACAGGTGTTCCTGTACCAGCAGGTACCTGCCAAGAGCTGGCTGTTTTCCAATAACGGCAAGCAGGGGCTTCCCCTGCAGTGGGCAGGGCTCTGCCCCTTAGGTATCTTCAATGTTTTTCCCATCCTTCAATAAAGACATGGTTGAATTCTGACTCTAGAGCCTAGAATTTTCCTTGCTTGCTATTTACATCTCTCTGGTTGCCACTGCAGGGTCCAACTATGTTCTGAGCAATGATGAAAATGTTTCCTGAGCAATTCTTGCAATCTTGTGATCTCTGATGTGGTCTTAAAATATTTGCAGGGTCTTCTTAGATGTGTGGGTAACATCTCTGTAAGAAAGGGGTTGCCTCAGGACAAATCCAGCCAGAGTGAGCTCAGCCTCTGCTGTGTGCTTTCAGGCTGCTGCTACCAGCATATGGCAGGCTGCTGAGCAGTTAGGCACTGACAAGATGCAGCTGATTGGTGCTCCCTGGATTTAGCCAGATGTTCTTAAGCAATTCAAAAAAGCTTAGACATCTGTTTGGGCATTTCAGATCAGAGGTGCATGGGGATCCACAGCTCCAAATGACTCATGGCTCTCTTTTCAGTCATTCCTGCTCTGACTGTCCAACAAAACAACATCTAAGTGGGTATCTTCACTGTGAACATCCATTTGCAGCAACAACGAATCAGGGACATTTCACCCTCAACTCTACCACCATGGCACATAAACAGATTCAGGAATTTCTTGAAGTATCACATGATTTTGCACCCCTAGGTGCCACCAGATCGTTAAGTGAATCTTCAGAATTTGGATGAACTGTACAGCCTGAAATGCTGCCTGCTGCCTAGTGTGACACATGTGCTTCCAACCACACTGCAAGGCATTCATGCTATAAATGCTCCAGAATTAACTGACACGGTGGAATTAAGGAGGGTTCTAGGACATACCCAGTGAGAAGTGACGCCTTGGCATCCACTATGCATTACAATGAACACCTTGGTGAAGATTTTCACGGCGAAGATGATACCATCGCTCCTTTTCACTCCAATTAACTTCTAGGGCTCAAATTTTGATGCCTCAGTGCTACCAGTTACACTCTCATGGACTGTCTGCATCAGCATGGTCTGTGTTATCTAGTGATCTCTGAGGTCACTCAAAGAACATTTATACCACAGGGAGGCATTTCCAGAGTTATCCAGTCACCACACAATCCTGTGCAGGTTCAGCAGCACTCTCTGCCTAGGGAATCTCAGGAGAAAAAATCCTCAATGTTTTCCCATCAGCTTGATTAAACCTATTCTGATCCTCTGGCTCAGCCTTTTCTGCAGGTCTCAAAAATGTGTTGCTTAGTCACCAGGACAGGCTTTGCAGCAGTACTCTTGCTTTCAGTCACTTTTTACACATGCTCATCAGTGAAGGTGACACTTTCCAGGTGACTCAGGCACAAAGAAAGGCTATTGTGGGTGGATAATTTAGGTCCAGCTTTCAACTTTCAGATCAAGCTGAAAGATGACAGCACTTTTCAGTGAAAACTCATTAAGTCAGAGTGCTCAGGCAGAGGCAGGACTGGTTCTGCACCACAGTGAATGCTGAGAGCATTTTGGAGGGGGTAGGACACATTATTCATTGCAGTAAGGTCAGACATCAATGAAGTCACTGCAGACTCCAATAAACCCTTTCCAAGGTTCCCAAAGCTCTCCCTACACCCTCAGTATTCATTTCATAAAGCTTTGTGAAATCAGATCAAACTGGTGAAAGTAATGCAGAGCCAGGATGGAGAAAAGCCCTTTGGCAGGCAGGGCTTTCAGACAACTGTTCTTGAGGGGCTTGACGCATAGGACAGGATTGCGTTTTCCTGCTTTTTTTTCCAGTGATCTCCAAAGAGGTTAGGAAAGCTTGGGCTCCTCTCTGAAGAGTTTCCTCTACCCATGTTTCCTCCAGAAATTCTCCCAGGTATTTTTCAGAGGCCTTGAGTGGCTGCCAGAGACCTGGCTCAGTGCTTGCTCAAGGATCATATCAGCACCTAAACCCACCAGGAGGGAAGACTTGGACCAAGTTCTTTCCTGCCTTTCCTGCTTCAGCCCCCAAAGTCTCTCCTGGTTAATGCCTGGATGGTGCCTTTCACCAGCAGGACACCGAGCTGGAAGGTGCCATCTCTGTTCTTCAGCAGAACCCCTCTGCCAAGACTGGCAAGCATAGCAGGAACAATACTTATGCCCCACTGCCCTTTCCTCGAGGGGTCCCTCCGGTCTCCCGTGCCCCAGTCAGGGGATGCTGCTCCCCGAAGGCCCCACCAGTGCACCCCGCCAGGCAGCACAGCCCCATCTATGCAAATCTATGCAAATATGGGCAAGGCACGCAAATCTATGAAAGCTCGTGGGGCCGTCTCGGGCGGGGCGGCCCGCCCCGGAGCGCCGGTGCCGCCCCCGGTATAAGGCGGTGGCGGCGCGGCCGCCCCGGAGTGCGGAGCTGCGGCAGTCTGGGGACAGGCAGGTTGTGCGGCAGCATCATGGTGAGTGCCGGCCCCGGCTGCTCCCTCCCTCCGGTCTCGCGAGTGCTCCCCGGAGTCGGCTGGCGTCCCCGTGGCTTCCCGGGAGGGCTCTGCCCGGAGCCCAGAAGTGCCGGCAGCTGGGGACGGGAGTGCCCGCTGTGCTTGCCCTACCTTTGCCTGGCTTCAGCCTCTTCCTGAGCTACTCCCTCCCCGGCTCTCAGTAGCCTCCCTCCTTTGAGCATCCCCTCGTACCCGTGGCAAGGAGGTCAACTGCGAGCCCCGCCGGCTGCGGGGACCGACGCTGGGGCGGACCCGTCACCTCTCATCCTCTCCCACTTTTAACAGTGTCGGTTCCTGTCCGTGTCCTGCGGTACCATCCCCGGCTGCGGGGAGTTCGGCCCGTCTGCCAGCCCCCCACGCTGCCGACACACAGCTGAGCTCCGGCAGTAAGCTGTGGCTTCCTTCGCCCACTGCCCTGCTCCAAGGATGGGCATCACTGTGGGTGAGCTTCTAGGCTGCCCTGCCGCCGTGATCCTGCGGCGACCTCTGGCTCATGAGCTCTCCAGCTGCCCTGGAGAGCATCCCAGCCCCAAGGTTTTCCCGGCACCCTGCCTGCTCTCCCGTGGGACCGTGCTCCCAGCCCTTCCTGTACCAGACTTTGCCGTGAAGAAGGCAGAGTCTGCTGGCAAGTGACCAGCATTGCTGCGTCCTGGTGTTGCTGCGCTCTGCTCAGCCTATTGTCAGTGCTGGGTCCCACAGAGCCTGTCCTGGCTGCTGCTTGTTGGTGGGATGAAGTGCAGAGAGCACCATAACCCTCTGCCACCCCCCATGCTGATTCAAAAGGTCCTTTACCAGGGAGGAGTCGTTTCTCGTCTCTTCTTCCTTGACGTGCTTGCAGCTGTTCCAAGTGTTTTCTGTGCCCTTCTGTAGAGGATCCTGGAAGACTTACCTCAGGACTTAAGTCCTCAGGTCTTACCCTTGGCTTCTTGTGTTACACAACCTTTGTGGACCTGCTGGGAGGGATAACTTGGGTATTGTTTTGCTCTTCTTGCACCTCAGCTTTGGGCAAGGTGGGGAGATGGGCTTCTGCCTCTCACCATGGACTTATTTTTTGCCATCCCTCACAGTCACTGCTGCCTTTGCAGCACTGAAAGCACTTTAGATGTAGAGAGCCAGGACTTGCTGCATCCTGTGCAACTTCATCGGACAGTAGTCATTGCCCTGCTCCTGAGTGCAAAATGGCTGGTTCCGCCGGCTTCCTGCCAGCTGACTCATAGTGGGGCACCCATGGCTCTGGAAATCCAGTTTGATTTGGATGCTCCTCTGCGTCAGTTGTGCCTGATGATGCATCCAAGTCCTTGGCAACAGCAGGTTTAAGGCATTGAATACTTTCGTTCTTATCAAAAGAACTGCAGGCTCCGGTGTGCCTCACCTGAAGGGAGTGAGGCTGCAGAGCCCACCTTCACCTGACATCTTCTGAGGGACTTGAGGCTACCCTTCAGGCTGTGAGCTAAGAGACCCTCCCACCTCAGCTTTTCTGTTGACTTCAAAAGTGCAGCTAGCATTTCCTCCTCCTCCAGAGCTAATTTACGGAAGCTGAACCTCAGAACATGACAACTGTTCACGGTTGCAAATCCCTTCTCTTGCTGGGCACCCATCACCTCAGTGCCATCACCTCCTCAGCTCCCAGTGTCCTGGTGGTGCTGGGCCATCTCAGCCTCCAGTCCTGTTGGTGGCATTGCAACAGGGGCTGTGCCAGTTGCTGTCGGGCCTCAGCCCTTAAACCATATTGATGTTTAGGCAATGGAGAAGATGCTCACAGGATACTATCCAGAGCTGTGGGTGGGGCCAGTCCAGGGAATGAGTGGCCTGGTATTGTGTGCTCCAGAAGATGGGTCTCCATCTCCTTGGGCCCCTAAGGTGGTCAGTGCAGTGATGAGAGGCAGAGCACCAGATTTGGGAGAAAGCAGCAGATTGGAATGGAGACAGGGCACCCAAGCACTAGGGCAGTGTGGCTTGCCCAGGCTGATAAGGGCAAGAGCTGCTCTTCCAGGGCTGTGCACCTCCTGAAGTGATTGCATTTCTGGTCTCTGCTGGGATCTGACGCTGCCTCCCCCTCCCCAGCGCGAGTGCATCTCCGTCCACGTCGGCCAGGCCGGCGTCCAGATGGGCAACACCTGCTGGGAGCTGTACTGCCTGGAGCACGGCATCCAACCCGATGGGCAGATGCCCAGTGATAAAACCATTGGCGGAGGGGACGACTCCTTCACCACCTTCTTCTGTGAGACTGGTGCTGGGAAGCATGTCCCACGGGCCATCTTTGTGGACCTGGAGCCCACCGTGATTGGTGAGTGCACCCTAGTTAGGCAGTGATAGTGGTCACTATTTCTGGGAACAACCCATTGCAGGATGCTCCCTAGAGTGCCTCCTGCTACCTTTCTCCAGATCCAGTTAGAAAATCTATTATGCCACTCTCTCGTAGATGAGGTTCGGGGAGGTGTCTACCGCCAACTCTTCCACCCTGAACAGATGATCACTGGCAAGGAGGATGCTGCCAACAACTATGCCCGTGGGCACTACACCATCGGCAAGGAGATCATTGATCAAGTGCTGGACAGGATCCGTAAGCTGGTAAGTGACAGCAGGGAGGGGATGTGTCCCCCTGGACTTGGGACCATCATCATTCAAGGGGTGGGAGCATGGTGTGAACTCTCCTGTACCTTGGGAGGAATCTGCAGCCACCCAAGCAAAAGTTTGAAACTTCGCTCCAGCCAGGTCAGTGCTTGAGGGAACCTTACTTGTGTCTCTCCACAGGCTGACCAGTGCACAGGCCTCCAGGGATTCCTGGTGTTCCGTAGTTTTGGAGGTGGCACTGGCTCTGGATTCACCTCTCTGTTGATGGAGCGACTTTCTGTTGACTATGGCAAGAAGTCCAAGCTGGAGTTCTCCGTCTATCCGGCACCACAAGTCTCCACCGCTGTGGTAGAGCCCTACAACTCCATTCTCACCACCCACAGTACGTTGGAGCACTCGGACTGTGCTTTCATGGTGGACAACGAGGCCATCTATGACATCTGCCGCCGGAACCTGGACATCGAACGCCCAACCTACACCAACTTGAACAGACTCATCAGCCAGATTGTCTCATCCATTACAGCATCACTGAGGTTTGATGGAGCCCTGAATGTGGATCTGACTGAGTTCCAGACCAACCTGGTGCCCTACCCTCGCATTCACTTCCCCCTAGCCACCTATGCCCCTGTCATCTCCGCAGAGAAGGCTTATCATGAGCAGCTTTCAGTAGCCGAAATCACCAACTCCTGCTTTGAGCCGGCTAACCAGATGGTGAAGTGTGACCCTCGCCATGGCAAGTACATGGCCTGCTGCCTGCTGTACCGCGGGGACGTGGTGCCCAAGGACGTCAACGCCGCCATCGCCACCATCAAGACCAAGCGCAGCATCCAGTTTGTGGACTGGTGCCCCACGGGCTTCAAGGTGGGCATCAACTACCAGCCGCCCACAGTGGTGCCGGGGGGGGACCTGGCCAAGGTGCAACGCGCCGTCTGCATGCTGAGCAACACCACGGCCATCGCTGAGGCCTGGGCTCGCCTGGATCACAAGTTTGACCTGATGTACGCCAAGCGCGCCTTCGTGCACTGGTACGTGGGCGAGGGCATGGAGGAAGGGGAGTTCTCTGAGGCGCGGGAAGACATGGCTGCTCTGGAGAAGGATTATGAGGAAGTGGGCCTGGACTCCTACGAGGATGAAGAAGAGGGTGAGGAGTAGTGAAGCCTCAGCCAAAAAAGGACCATGCTCCTTCCCCGTGTTACCTGCAAACCCTTTGCAATAAACCGTTTCAGAGCCTCTGTGTGTCCCAATATCCCCCCAGCTGTATCGGTTTCTTGCCAGGTCAGGTGTGTGGTGAGTGCTTCAGCCCTGCTACTGGTGCTGCTATGCTTCCTCCCAGTGCTCTGCTCCAGCTACAACTCCCTACATAGGTAAGAGCCCCATACTGGTGACATATGTCCAGGACGCATGGCAGGCTCTGGGAAGCTGTCGGAGCATGTCCACCAAAGGGGCCCGGAGGACTGCTGCTGATGTGATAGGAGAAGTACCAAGCTTAGGCATAGGGTCCTTTGTCTGGCAGTACCTCTGCCCTCAGCCTGCCCTGCTCTGCCAGTGCTCTGCCTTCCCCTTGGAGCATGTGGCCCCACTCTACCTGGCCCAGATCATCTTCTGCATTGTCCCCATTCTGAGTCCTCTCACTGCCCTGCCTGGTGGTAAGTAGTCCCAGCATCAGCTCCTGACTCCAGCTGCAAACTGGAGATTTCTGAACCCATTATCCAGTGTGCTGGTTCCAGAGATTAATTTTCCCTGCTTACCACTAATGCTCCAGCTATATTGACCCACGGGGGCTGTCCTCTTCTGCCCTCCTACTCCCGACATGCACCCGTGTCAGCTGGAGGGGAGAGTGGGGGCCAGCGCTGGCTGCTGGAGCACAGCCAGGCACTCATCCCACTGCTCAGGACTGCTGCCACTGCTCTGCTTGCCTGTGACTGGAGTGCCAGGCTCAGACTGAGTGGTGCCTGCTGCTGCTACGCCAGGGCAGGAGTCATTGCCCCTCACACCAGGTGCTGCTCTGTCTGCTTATGGGGAAAGGAGGGAATCTGCTCCTTCAGAGTAATTCCATTGCTGACATCTACCTGTGTCTTCACAGACATGACTGCCACCAGAAGGATGTAGGAGTTGGAATTGTGTCCTATAGCTTTTTCTAAACGTTATCCTACACCTCTGTCCTGGACAAGGGACACAGTAGTGTCTCTTGGCGTGCTACTGAGCACCAGAGACCCATCCATCCCCATGGCTAGGCAGGGGTAGCTGTGTGAGCCGAGGCCCTGGCAGCAAAGACAGAGCCCTCTCCCTGCTCAGGCAGCATTCAAGCCTGATGGTCCAAGCATCCTCAGTAGCAGGATTAGCCCTGGCCTTGGCAGGGTTGGCTGTGCTGGCCACGGCTCAAACAGAGCTGCTGCTCTGAATGTAGTCACAAGTTATTAACAGCAAGCAGGCTGCAATGACCCTTTTTTGGCAGCCCAGATTTGTCATGCAGATCTGCAGCCTCACAGGGTTGTGCAGTACTGCCTGTCTGTCCCCACCGGGAGAGAAGGGCAAACCCTGGCTGGAGCCTCCCAGAGCATTGGTGGCGAAGGCAGGTTTGTGGGGGTAAAGTGGGCTCCTGAGTCTCTTCAGTGTCTCTATCATGTTTCTCCTCCTTTCTCCTGTTCTAGAGACCCAGGTGGACTCGAGGTGTCCCCAGATCCTTGTGGGGAGCTGGTAGCAGAGCAGGTTAGGGACTGTTCTATCTGTTCTGGCTCCCGTGCTGGTGGCTTAGCACTGCTTGTCACCCCTGAGGGCTGGCCGGGTGCCCTCGCCTCCCGCCCAGCAGAGGAGGGGGAGCAGCTTTGGGCCCCGCACCTCGGCGTTCGTCCGCACGCGGGAGGACCCCGCCAGGCTCCCGCGGCCCCCGAAGGGGGTACTCGCTCCCCGCATGCAAGTGTACCCAAATAAAGGGGCGTGGCGGCAATAAACTCCTCCCATCTATAAGAGAGCTCTGCGGCGGGGATTGCAGCAGCCGCAGCTCCGCGCTGAGCCCCGTCGCACAGAGCCGCCGGGACAGCCCGCACCACCCGCCGCGACATGGTGAGTGCGGGCCGGGAGGCGGGCACGGCGGCGGGGAGGGCGCCCGGAGCCCCCCGGCAGTCCCCCCGCAGTTCCCGTGCCCAGCGGAGCCGTCGCCACGCTCCCCCTCCTTCCCCGCCGTGACCTTGGGCAGCCCTACCGGCCCCTGCCCGGGGGCAGCCGCGCCCCCACCGCCCGGTTCCCGCCGCCACCGGTACTGGGGCTCCTGCCCACCCTCCCGCCGGCGCAGCGCGGGGGGGACGCTGGGGATGGAGGGGGGTGACCTCCTGTGGGGAGCGGTGGCCGGGGACGGGCGGGGACAGCTGCCGGGGGTGGACGCGCCAGCCGGGCACCGGGGGCCGGAGCCGGGCGTTCGGCGGGGCTGCCCCCGCGGCAGCGCGCACGCTGT
>VYZT01014659.1:310497-341207 GCA_013400735.1 Pomatostomus ruficeps | reverse complement strand
TCCCGTCCCTTCAGTCTCGTCCCGCGGGCGGCTGGCAGCGGCGGAGCGGGCTGGGGCCGCTCTCTGAAGCGAGCAGTCGCCGCTGCCCTCGCCCGGGGCCGGAGCTGTCTATATTTAGCGGCTCAGGAGTGGGCCGGGGCCGTGCCAGAAGGCGCAGCGCAGCGCTCTGCCCGCCGCAGCGCTGACCGATCTCTGCCGGGGACCCTGCCCCCAGCTGCCCTCCCTTCCTCTCTGCGGCTGGGGCTGCCCTTGGCCCTCCCGCAGGAAGCAGGAGCCCTTGTCCTATCCTGGCGTTGGACCGAGGACCCCAGCGCGGCTAAGGGCACTGTGCAGTTGGGGAATGCAGGAGCGAATTGCTCCAGTTCCCCGAGGCTGAGTCGGGGTGTCCCACTCGGGGAAGCAGGGATACTAGGAGTAGTGAAATAGAGGTGCTAGGACTAGCAGAGGCAGGATGCCAGAGGCAGCAGAGAAGGGATGCCGGAGTAGCGGAACAGGCCTGCACCTCCTGAATGGGAGTGCATGAGGCACATCTCCAGCTCACAGCCTGCTCCTCAGCATTTCTGCCAACACGGGTTTTGCAGCACAGGGTTGGGACTGTGTAGCCCAGGGAGTCTGTGTTGACTCAGAAATTGCTGGTCTTCATTGCCAGCCCTTACCTGGCTGCCACCTACCACCCTTGCATCCCCAAGGCCACTCACCCCACAATACTGGGTACTTATCTGGCTCTGGAGCAGCAGGCAGGCTGATTGCCCCTCATGGGTTAAATGTGTGCCCCTGTCAGCTCAGCCCCTCACTGGACTGCTATCATGTGGGGAAGGGGCTGAGGCTGCCAGAGACCCTGGCAGAGTAGCTGGGCCAGACTCTGCTCCCCATACTGCTGGAGGACAGGCCCAGCCAGAGTCCATTGTGCTGGTGGCCCCCAGTGAGGGCAGGGGCAAGAGGGATGCCAAAACCGGCTCTTGATCTGGCTTGGTGCCTGTGCTTGGCTGAGGGCAACGCCAGCTGTTGGGGGGCCCCTCAGGGTCGTAGGAGGTTGCAGGAGGTCACGCAAAGGAAAATGTGCTCTCTGGGGCCGCTGACCAGAGCAGGTCCAGTGTGGGTCACTGTGTGGCAGAGTTCTCCCTGGAGCAGGCAGGACAGAGCTCTGCCAGGATCTGACGCTGCCTCCCCCTCCCCAGCGCGAGTGCATCTCCGTCCACGTCGGCCAGGCCGGCGTCCAGATGGGCAACACCTGCTGGGAGCTGTACTGCCTGGAGCACGGCATCCAACCCGATGGGCAGATGCCCAGTGATAAAACCATTGGCGGAGGGGACGACTCCTTCACCACCTTCTTCTGTGAGACTGGTGCTGGGAAGCATGTCCCACGGGCCATCTTTGTGGACCTGGAGCCCACCGTGATTGGTGAGTGCACCCTAGTTAGGCAGTGATAGTGGTCACTATTTCTGGGAACAACCCATTGCAGGAGTTCACACAGCTTGAGGTACCCCCATGGGTGGGTAGCAGGCAGCTGGTGCTTGTGGTCTGCTGGCAATATCCTGCACTGGGTTTGACCCGAGGGCCCTTTTTTTTCCCCCAGGAGGAGGCACAAACCTGAGCACCTGCTTTTGTTCTTGAAGTGTCCTAGAGTCAGCGGTGCTTGTAGCACATGTGCACAGAGAGAAACCAGCCCAACCGGCACGGCAGCTCCTGCTGCACTCCCGATGGGTGGGAGAAGCTGAGCTGCGCAGGGAGGTGGCAGCCACCTCCTGATGCCAGAGAAACCTGATGCTGGTGCTGGATTTGCTGACGTGTGGGTCCTTGGCCATGCCACCGGCAGGCGGAGCCAAGGCGAAGGATGGCTGCTAGCACCCACTTGTCTGCTTGGCAGCCGGCTCAAACTAACAGCCTCCACCGGGCTCAACCTGCCTCTGTTCTCTCCTAGATGAGGTTCGGGGAGGTGTCTACCGCCAACTCTTCCACCCTGAACAGATGATCACTGGCAAGGAGGATGCTGCCAACAACTATGCCCGTGGGCACTACACCATCGGCAAGGAGATCATTGATCAAGTGCTGGACAGGATCCGTAAGCTGGTAAGTGACAGCAGGGAGGGGATGTGTCCCCCTGGACTTGGGACCAGCATCCTGCAAGCTGTGCTGTGCCCTGGGAGGGATATGCAGGGGATGAAGGAGGGATAGACCAGGTGCTGAAGGGACGTGTAAACAGCCAGATTGTCATAAAGAAATGTATCTCAGAGCAATCTCTCCTCATCTCTCTCCACAGGCTGACCAGTGCACAGGCCTCCAGGGATTCCTGGTGTTTCACAGCTTTGGAGGTGGTACTGGCTCTGGATTCACCTCTCTGTTGATGGAGCGACTTTCTGTTGACTATGGCAAGAAGTCCAAGCTGGAGTTCTCCATCTATCCAGCACCACAAGTCTCCACCGCTGTGGTGGAGCCCTACAACTCCATTCTCACCACCCACACTACGCTGGAGCACTCGGACTGTGCTTTCATGGTGGACAACGAGGCCATCTATGACATCTGCCGCCGGAACCTGGACATCGAACGCCCAACCTACACCAACTTGAACAGACTTATCAGCCAGATTGTCTCATCCATTACAGCATCACTGAGGTTTGATGGAGCCCTGAATGTGGATCTGACTGAGTTCCAGACCAACCTGGTGCCCTACCCTCGCATTCACTTCCCCCTAGCCACCTATGCCCCTGTCATCTCCGCAGAGAAGGCTTATCATGAGCAGCTTTCAGTAGCCGAAATCACCAACTCCTGCTTTGAGCCGGCTAACCAGATGGTGAAGTGTGACCCTCGCCATGGCAAGTACATGGCCTGCTGCCTGCTGTACCGCGGGGACGTGGTGCCCAAGGACGTCAACGCCGCCATCGCCACCATCAAGACCAAGCGCAGCATCCAGTTTGTGGACTGGTGCCCCACGGGCTTCAAGGTGGGCATCAACTACCAGCCGCCCACAGTGGTGCCGGGGGGGGACCTGGCCAAGGTGCAACGCGCCGTCTGCATGCTGAGCAACACCACGGCCATCGCTGAGGCCTGGGCTCGCCTGGATCACAAGTTTGACCTGATGTACGCCAAGCGCGCCTTCGTGCACTGGTACGTGGGCGAGGGCATGGAGGAAGGGGAGTTCTCTGAGGCGCGGGAAGACATGGCTGCTCTGGAGAAGGATTATGAGGAAGTGGGCCTGGACTCCTACGAGGATGAAGAAGAGGGTGAGGAGTAGTGAAGCCTCAGCCAAAAAAGGACCATGCTCCTTCCCCGTGTTACCTGCAAACCCTTTGCAATAAACCGTTTCAGAGCCTCTGTGTGTCCCAGTATCCCCCCAGCTGTATCGGTTTCTTGCCAGGTCAGGTGTGTGGTGAGTGCTTCAGCCCTGCTACTGGTGCTGCTATGCTTCCTCCCAGTGCTCTGCTCCAGCTCCAGCTTGCTCCCTGTGCAGGTAAGAGCCCTGGGGTCTAGTCCCTGGTGCCATGGCACACATCCCACCCCACTCGTTGCTCCAGCCAGGGGTGGGTACCGCTTCCTTGTGTGATATATGGCCCCGTGTTGTACCCTGGAGCTCAGGAGAGCAGGTTTAATCTGAGCAAGAAAAGAATGGCAGCTGCTGGGTCTTCTCCCCATGTGCAGCCTGAGGATAGGTAGACTCGTCTGGAAGGATAGTGGTTGAAGCAGCAGGAGCAATCTGGCACCCCTGCCCCTGTGGTTACAATACAGGGCAAGGGGTATGCCTGGCTCTCTGCTGCAGTGGGTGCACCCTGCAATGGCACCCCGCATGGCACGAACTCCTGTGGCTGCTGTACTGCTGTGAGAGGATTAAAGGAGGGCAATGCTCCCTGTGAAACTGCTTGTCTGCATCTCGTTTTTTACCCCCTCTCTGTGGGTAGCCCAGCTGCTGGAGTCCCAGTGAGTCCCTCCAGTCAAGGCTGCCTGCTGGTCTGAGGGTGTCCTCAGTGCTGGGGTGGTTGTGCTGTTTCCATGCTCTGCTTTACCCCCACCAGAGCAGAGCTGCTGCTCCTGCCTCCCAAGGTCTGACAGCTTCCCGGTGTGGGCATCCACCTGCCTCTTCATGGGCAGCAGAGAAGTTCCGCCTGTACCCCTGCCACTGCCTGCCTGCCTGTGTTGATCCCTGCCCTGCAGTGCCCAGCTCTGGAGGCTCTGAAGAGCAGTGTCTGGCTCCAGCTGCAGAGTTGTGTTAGCTCCCAACAGGAGCCTGCTGGGGCCAGGGATTAACTTTCCCTGCTTACTGCTAATACTCTGGCTGTGCCGTGCTGGCTGGCCTCCGCTGCCCTTCCCCTCCAGCAACGCTTGGCTGCTTAACCCAGACGGCGTGCCCTGCTCTTCCCCTGCCCCAGCAGGACCCCTCCCTGCAGACAGGGACACAGCCACACCTCCACAAGAACATACTTTACTTCAAACACAAGGCAACATTGGTGCCAAGAGCAGTGGCAGAGTGGGCACTGAGGCGCTCTGCCTCCCTCCAGCACAGCACCGCGATCTAGTCCGCAACTCGGCCTCGGGCAGGGAGCAACCTTCCTGGGGCACAGAGCTGCAGGACAACGGCTCCCATTCCCAGGAGGGGTCCCACAACATCCTCTTCTGCCACCCCCAGGGAAGGTAGCAGCTGGCAAGGGACCCATTTTTAGCAGCAGATCACATATCCACAGCTCAGGGGCACAGATTAAGGCCCAGGCAGCAGTATCCAGGGCACAGAACACTCCAAATCCAACACACCTCCGGCACAGAGCAGCAGCTCTCCCCCAGGGCATCAATCCCCTCTGCAACAGGTCTGCAGGGCAGCAGGGATTAGGGCAGCTGCTTTTCCCCTGGCTCAGCCTTTGGACGCGTCACCACTGGAATGGGATGGGCTCAGATCTGTGTGGTGTCCTGTCCCATGGGTGCTGGCTGCAGCCCCTCTAGCTGGTGGAGGATTTCATTTATGCTGGGTCTCTCCTGGGGATTCACTGTCATCATGGAGAAGAGCAAGTGCTGCAAGGCAGCCGAGTGCCTGAAAGAAAGACGGTGAGGAGAGGACCCATGTGGTGTACAGAACGGGGGGCTACTCAGGAATGGGGTCACCCTCCCCAGCCCCTCACCTGGTTGTGGAGGGTAACGTGAGGGGATTCTGAACCGCCAGAGCCACACTGTCACCCTTCTGGAAGATGGCATCATAGGGGCCCTCTCCAAACATCATGCAGTACAGCACACAGCCTAGGGACTGGAGCGTGATGGTGTCAGTGCAGCCCTGCAGCAGTGGGACGGGGCGGGGGGCCAGAGGGCGGGATCCTTACCCAGATATCTGTACGCTCATCTATGACGCACTGGCTCGGCACTGTGAAGAGCTCGGGGGCACGGTAGGAGATGGTGCAGCGCTGGGCAGCCCAGTCCTGCAGAGAGGAGGATGGGGATGAAGGGATTGGAGCAGGGACAGGCTGGTGGGATGACATCCCAGGCCACCCACCTGCACAGCCATGGCCTCCCGAGAGCTGTTGACTTCAATGCGAGCTTGGTTCATGGAGCCAAGGTCCATCAGCACAGGCTGGTCATCCTCATCCAGCAGCACATTGGTGGGCTTGAGGTCCCTGTGGGGATGGACATCACCGCATGCTCATTGGGGCCCCTGCCAATCCCCCCAGCCAGTGTGGCCACCCCTCACCTGTGTGCATAGCCCTTGCTGTGGATAGCTTGCAGCCCGCAGCAGATCCCATGGAGGATGAGGAGGATCCGCTGCTCTGGCATGAAGGTCCCTTTCTCTCGCAGTGCTTCCACCTCTCTCCAGAGAGTCCCCCCCTGGCAAACACAAAAAGCTGGTCATCACTGCTGCTCCTAGGGTGGTGGGGCAGCCATGAAAGCCCCCCTCACCTTCACATAGGGCAGGAGAAGCCAGGCTTCGTGCTTGGCGCCCTTCTCCACCATGCAGTGGGCCACCAGGCGCAGGATGTTGGGGTGGTCGAAGAGGCCATGCATCTCCACCTCGTGCAGGGCGGCCTGGCGGTCTTCCTTGTCGTGGCACAGGATGCGCTTTAGGGCATAGAAGTGTCCATCCCGCAGCCCCTCCACCAGGTCCACATAGCTGAAGCCCCTGCAAGGAGTCAAGAATGGCATGGGCTGGGGGCTGTGACACCCGTGTTGAGGCCTTGTGCCCAGTCTCACCTATGAGCACTCCAGGAAGGAGGTGAGAGGGCATCATGAATCCCCCAGGTATGCACATTCCCCCACCTTGCAGGCACCTGCCAGGAATCCAAAGCATCCCCTCTCTGTATGAAAAACCCTACTGGCCCAATCATCCCCACTCCCATGGCTCCAAGCACGCACTTCTGGGAATGACCAACCCCTCCCTGTCACTCAGCACCAGAATCATCTGCCACGCACAAGCACCCCCTATGCTGAAGCATCACCCCTCACCAAGCCCAAGTACTTCCCCAAGCCCCAACACGACCTGAGCTCAAACATCTCCCCACCCTGCCTGAGCAAGCCCTGTGCCTGAGCATCATCCCCATGTTCAAGCATGTCTTAATGTACCATCACCCCCCATACCTAAGCATCTCCCCATGTCTGAGCATCACCCCAATGCCAAATCATCTCCCATGCACAAGCACCCCCGTGCCCAACCATGCCCCCCATACCCAAGCACTCCCCCTTCACAAGTAGCCCCAGGCCCGCGCACCTCCCATGCCCGAGCATCCCGCATACACAACCACGCCCATGCCCAAGCATCCCCCCCCTTGCCCGAGCATCCCTCCCGGAGCACGGGGACTCCCCGCCCGAGCCCCCCGAGCCCCAGCCCGCCGCGCACCCTTCTGCCAGGCGGTGGAGCNCGTCACCGGGCGGGCGGGGCGCCACCGCCTGCCGCTGCCCCGTGACGCCGCGGCCGGGGTCCCGCCATCCCTCCTCATTGCCACGCGCTCCTCCTGTCCTGCGGCACTCCCGACACCCTTGTCACCAGCTCTGTCCCCAGCTCTAGCCCTCGGCCCGGGGACGTTTTCCTTTCCTTCATTCAGCAGCAGCAGCCCTCCGATCAGAGCTACAGCCGAACTTTCCATCACCACCTCTCTGATGGAACAAACGGGCTGAACTCAATGGAAGGGTTCTGCCTGGTGGTGACATTTTTATAAGGCTCCTTGTTCCCTCACTTCGATTGTCACCACCCCGCTGGGCACCAGGGACGTGCCCGCCGGCCGGAGCTGACTAGGGCGCCGTTGTGCCGCCTGCGTCCCCTGCTGGGTGGGCTTTGCGGGGACTGATGTGCGGCTGACCGGACGTGGACGGTCGGAGCCGCCCACCCCTTTCCCATGGTCCCGCCCCAGCTGTTCCAGCTGCCTGCACTTGGGACCGGGAGACGGAAGCGCCCGGCACTGGCCAAGATCCTTCTTGGATCGCGTGATGGCGGCGTCTGCGTCCAGCTTCGTCCCCCACCCTGGGCCTGCCGAGCAGCCGGCGAGGATGGCGCTGCCGGCCCTCGCCCTGCTGCTGACAGTGGCGCTCCTGCACACGCAGGTTAGCAAACAGGGGTGGAAAGTTTGGGAGAAGCGTGTAGGACTGAACTTTCAAGGAGCCTCCGGAATCTGCCTTACTTCCCGACTCGTCTCTCTGCTGTTCGTGCTATGGCTCCCTCCTGCAACAGCTTATGTCCCGCCCCAGTATCCCGCTTGCATTCCCAGCTCCTTGCCTGTCCTCACAGCACCCACCCCAGCAGCACCCATCCCCAGAAATGCCGCCAGCTGAGCTGCCGGGTGTTTGATTAGCGTGGAGGAGCCATCACCGGAGCTCATCCCTCCTGCTCTCCCAGGACAATTTAGTACCCACTTCTTGGAGGGCTCCTCCAAGAACCAGCCCCATCAGTGCCTGTCCCAGGAAGCGTGGGAGAGGGTGGCTGGGCTTGGAGAGGTTATGCAGCCCTCCAGCTCTGGCCCTCTCCTGCAGGCCTCCCCTTCGGCACGCTCCTTTCGGCTGGATTACGAACACAACTGCTTCCGCAAGGACGGTGCCCCTTTCCGCTACATCTCGGGCAGCATCCACTACGCCCGCGTCCCGCGCCCTGCCTGGAGGGACCGGCTGCTCAAGATGTACATGAGCGGGCTCAACGCTGTGCAAGTGTAAGCCACGGCGACAGCCCTGCCGGTGCACAGCCCACAGCCACCACGCGGTTTCTGGGATCAGTAGGAAAAGAGACAAGGGTGTTGTGTGACCACAGGGAGCAAGGGCCAACACTTGCACTTGGCTGTGACCCCCAGGTCACCCCTGCCAGACACAAGCATGAGTGTGGGCTAGTTCCAGTCCAGCCCGAGTTGCCATACTCAGCTCAGGCTGCAGGCCAGTTCCCAGAAGCAGAGGGACCAGCTGGTGGGATGGTTCCCTGTTGTGCTGGGGTGCCCTTAGCCCCTGCGTGCTCATCTTCCCTCTCACCCCAGCTACGTCCCCTGGAACTACCACGAGACACTGCCAGGAGTTTATGACTTCACTGGGAACCGGGATGTGGAAGCCTTCCTGGACCTGACAGCTGAGCTGGGACTTCTTGTGATCCTGCGGCCAGGGCCCTACATCTGTGCAGAGTGGGAGATGGTGAGCCCCAGTCTGGCACAGGGGGTGACAGGTGGTCTGGGAAGGGCACAGCAGGGCTGACTCTTCTGGCTGTCACACTGACTCCAGTGCCATGCCTGCTGTGCCCAGGCTGCTGTCCCATGGGCCACATGCCACGCTGGTGCCAAGCACTAGCATTGCACTGGCCGATTTCAGCTCTGTGCCAGCCCAGGCTGCTGAACAGTTTCTCTGCCTCCCTCTCTGCCATGTGTGTTTCTCCAGGGTGGCCTGCCTGCCTGGCTGCTGTGGAAACCAGACATCATCCTGCGCTCTTCTGACCCTGGTGAGGCTCAGCACAGGGCTCTGGCAACCATATCCTTACATCCCGGTGTCTCTCCACACACCTGCCAGCTCCACATGTGTGGTCTTTCCCATCATCTTCTCCATTTTTTGGAAGCCCCATAGTTTGTACTCTACCTCCACTTCCCCATCTTGATCCTGCCCCACTGCGTGTCTTCCTCTTGGCAGGCTGGCTGTAGTTGGGCTGGGGTGGATGCTGCAGCCCGGCTGAACTGCACTCTGTCCCCCCAGCCTACCTGGCAGCTGTGGACTCCTGGCTCCATATCCTGCTGCCCAAGATCAAGCCACGCCTGTACCAGCATGGGGGGAATATCATCAGTGTGCAGGTAAGGTGCTGTGCTGTCCTGCCCTGCTCTGGATCATCTTTGGATATGTCACAAAAAGCCACCCGTATCCTGTACAAAATGACTTCACCCAGCATAGCTCAGATAAATCCCTCCCGACTTCTGGACTGGATCTAAATCCAAGGGCTGGGACTCTGAGGTACTTGCCATCTCCCCAGTTGTGGTTTTAGGGACACTGGCTGAGCTGGAGCTCATGGTAGGGCTGGAAGGTTATTCTCAGGACCCATCTGGGGGTTGTCAGGGCATCTGATGATGTCAGGAGGAAAGGAGGGAGGTGAGTGCTCATCCCAGTGGGCAGTGGGACCTGGCTGCAGCCCTGCCATGTGCACACTGGGTACCAGCCCCTGCCCTGCTCGCAGGTGGAGAATGAATATGGGAGCTACTATGCCTGTGACTATGGATACCTACGGCATCTGTTGGGCTCTTTTCGGGCACTGCTGGGGAGTGAGGTGCTGCTTTTCACCACCGACAGCGTGCAAGTGGAGAAGCTGCACTGTGGCACACTGCAGGGGCTCTACGCCACTGTTGACTTTGGGCCAGGTACCCCTTCTGGGGAGGAGGAGGAGGAGGAGGAGAAAGAGGATGTGGGTCCCTTCTCTGTCCTGCTCAGACCTCCCTCTCTCCACCTCAACAGGATCCAATGTCACAGAGGCCTTTGGTGCCCAGCGCCGTGTGGAACCGAAGGGGCCCCTGGTAAGCTTGGCGTGGGTGCTGTAGGGGGAATGACCAATGATGGCTTTGGGGAGGCAGAGGTGCCAGGCAGTGACGCAAAGAGGGGTGCTGGGCTCAGGCTGCAGGTGAGCAGGGAGGACATGGCTGACATCCAGCTGCAGGCAGCTGACAGTCCCTTTCTCCTCCAGGTAAACTCTGAGTACTACACAGGTTGGCTGGACTACTGGGGGGAGGCACATGCCAGCACCAGCACAGCGTGGGTGGCCCGGGGGCTGGAGGACATGCTGCAGCTGGGAGCCAGCGTCAACATGCAAGTAGTCAGCTGGCAGAGGGCACAGCCAGCAGGGGAGTGGGCATCATCTCTTGCCTTCATCCCACAGGGATCAGGCCAGCAGGGACTGTGGTGGGTGCAGGAGGGAAGGGACAGTGTCTGGTGAGCCCCTTCTGGGTCTGTGGGGGTGCTGACCAGGCTCTCTGGGGTGTATCATAGGTACATGTTCCATGGAGGGACAAACTTTGCCTACTGGAGCGGTGAGTAGAGCCTTGCCCTAGGGAGGGAGGGGCACACTGTGGGGCTGGGGGGCTGTCCTTGGCCACCCCTGAGAAGCCTGCTTCAGGCTCTTGTTCTGTCCCATGGGACAGGCTGACACATAGCCAAAGGCCCTTGAACCCAAGCTTGTCCTCTGCTGGGGACTCCTTTTGTCCCTATGCAGGGGCTCACAGTTCTGGGTCATGCCTCTCCCCACTGCACTGCAGCCAGCCTGGGGCTGGGTTGCATGCCCTGGGCTGTGCCAGAGCACCTTTCTCCACCTCACATGACTTCCTTGGCCAGGTGCTGACTACAAGGACCAGTACAAACCAGTGACCACCAGCTATGACTATGATGCTCCCCTCTCGGAGGCAGGAGACCCCACCGAGAAGCTGTTTGCCATTCGCACGGTCATCAGCAAGGTAATGAACCTGGCAGGAAGAAGGAGACAGTACTGGGCACTGCTGTTTGTGCCAGGACAGTAGAGGGTACAGCAGGGCAAGGGACATCTCCCTGCTTGCCGTGGGGGGCAGCTGACAGTCTGCTGTTCAGTTCCAGCCCCTGCCAGTTGGTCCGATGCCACCTGCCACCCCCAAGTATGCCTATGGCTGGGTGGCCCTGCAGAAGGTGAGTGCCTATCCCAAAGGCTGTACTGCCCCAGCATGGCACTGTTCAACTGCCCAGCACCCATCCCTCTCTTTGCAGTATGCTGACCTCCTTGATGTCTTGGATGTGCTGTGCCCATCTGGGCCCATCCAGAGCCAGTTCCCTCTCACCTTTGAGGCCCTAAAGCAGGTGGGAGGCTGGGTGTAGTGGGGGACACTTGAGAAGACGCTCCTGTCTGCCTGGCCCTGGCTCTGGGGCAGAGGAGCAGAGCTCACTTCCAGCCCCATTTCCCTTCCTGTGTCACTGTGCTGTGTCCTGCAGGCCCATGGCTTTGTAGTGTACCACACACAGCTGCCCTGGGATGTCCCGGACCCAGCCACACTGGGTGCTCCTCCCCACAGCATCTGTGACCGTGGCTACGTGATGCTACAGAAGGTGAGGCTGTGGGAGCACATCAGTCCCTGGGACAGTGCTCCAGAGGGCTGTGCCATGCCAGGGTCTTGAGGACAGCCAGAGTGCTGACAGCCACACTGAGCCTTTGTGGAATGGTTTTTGGGCCCAAATTTGCCCCCTTTGGGGGTGGACAGCAGGCCTGGCTCTGGTGGGGCTGGCAGTAGGATGCTATGTGCAGGCTAGCAGTGTTGGGGGTGGTGGGATCTGAACACAGGCCAGCAGTACTGACCTTGTGGCTTTAGGAGTACCAGGGAACGCTGGAGCGGGACGGGCAGACAACACTGCATGTAACAGGCAGGGCAGGGGACACCTTGGACATGCTCCTGGAGAACATGGGCAGGATCAGCTTCGGGGCCAACACCAGTGACTTCAAGGTAAGGGGAGAGGGCCTTGAGGCTCCAGAGGGGATGGCCTGGCAACCCACATGACCAAACACCCCCTCTACTGCCACCTGTAACAGAGTCCAGCCTTAGTGGGGCCACTCCCAGTCCTGCTCCCTAGTTCATCTCAAACCTGCCAGGATAGGGGTCAGAGACTGGCACCCCTCTCACTTATGCTGCCACAGCTGCCAGGGCCCTTTGCTCCTTAGAGGGGATCCCATCCCACCTTCACTGCTGCAAGGGGGACGTGCCCAGGGGTTGCCAAGCATCTTTCTGACTGGGGCAGATACTGCTGCTTCATTTTCCCTTGTGTTCCATCTCAGGGCTTGCTGGGAAACCTCTCACTGAACTCCAGCCCTCTCAGCAACTGGCTGATCTATCCCCTAGACATAGACATCGCAGTCCAACAGGGCTGGCCTCTTGCTGCCCTGCCAAAATCAAGCAGTGGGGGCAGAGAGGGGCCAGCCTTCTATACTGGGACCTTTGAGGCACCTGGCATTGCCTGGGACACCTTTGTGAAGTTCCCAGGTTGGAGCAAGGTAAGGCAGTGCATAACTGGCAAAGGGGATAAGGGTGGACTGGGACATAGCTCAGTCCCATCTCCATCATCTTCCAGGGACTGCTGTGGATAAATGGCTTCAACTTGGGCCGGTACTGGACCCGTCGTGGGCCCCAGCAGACCCTCTTTGTGCCCGGCTCGGTGCTGCATGTTGGCCGCCCCAACAATATTACAGTGCTGGAGCTGGAAGGGGCACCTCCTACTCCTCTCTTGCTCTTCCTCGACCGACCCCTTTACAACAGGACACTCAGCCGCAGCAGCACGGTCATCGAGTAAACACTGCTGGGCACTGGCCTCGCCTCTGACTGGGGCTGTGGAGATGGGAGGGGGCTGACGAAGCACAGGGGCTAAGGAAAGTGGCACAGGTCCTCTGGGGACAGGGAGGGCTTGTTCTAATGAGAAAGGGACCCAGGATTGGGCTCGATTTGCATGTCAATGCCACACTCATCCCACATAGTTCCGGTGCTCATGCTGACTCCCCTGCCATGTCCAGTGGGTCAAGGCATCTCTTTATTGACAATGTAGGCAGAGGAAGTAGTTGCTAACATGACCGGACTGAGATGCTGATGGCAGCCAGAAGACAGATAAAAGCACAGCCTCAAGGGTGTCGACAGGCATGGCTGCCTGTAGCTCAGGGCTGCAGGGTCTGTATGTGTCAAGATCTCTCCTTCCACCTACAGACAGCAATCTATGAGGTAGCCATGAGAAAAGCTGGCAGCAGGACCCCTGGCTGGAGCCAGACCACCAAACAGTCCGGGCCCCTCACAGTAGCACATGGAGACATCTCAGTTGTTAACTTTGCCAGTCACCACCCAGAGTGATATTCATGCCCAGAGGCGCCCTGCAGAGTGACATGGCCAGCTCAGTCCCTCTGACCATTGCTGCTCCACAGGCTCTCCCTTGCTGCACAGCCAGTGCTCAGCCATGTCCCCACCACACTGGTCCTTGGCGGGTGGCAGCAGTCTCCAGCATTAGGTGTGGCCAGCCTGGGCCCGGCGGTGGGTTTGCAGGCAGGCCGTGGAACAGAAGGAGAAGTCAAGGTAGTGGAAAGGGACCCGTCCCAGCAGAGACTCTCCACAATGCCAGCAGCGGCTGCAGGAAAGAGCAGAGCTGGCCCTCAGCAAAGCGGAGGACACTTGCAAGAGGGTTAGAAGAGGAAAGGATTCCCTGCCAGGGCTGTGACACAAGGATGTGTCATGACCAGGAGCATGAAGGAGCTGGAGCTCCTCTGGTCTCACAAGGCTGATGTGCTCACCCAGGGGCCTGGCCAGGACATGTTTCCTGGAGGTGTGGGTGCATGGTGTGAGGTATTTTGAGGCAGAATAAATATGGCGGGACTTAGCCCTATAAAGGTTTTAAAGCCCCTGCCCAGATAAGCATGGGGAGTGCCAGCTGCCAACAAACCTGTGGGGTGGCAGACGAAAGTGAACAGGGACAAAGGAGTGGCTGGGGCACTGGCTTGCTGTAGATCTGGCTGCAAGTGGACCAAGTCATCCTCAGCAAAATATTTCAGAGGAGCAGGGCAAAAGAAGAAGGAAACTTTTACACAAGCGCTACTAGGAACTGAGTGGACAGGAATAGCTTTAGATGGGAAATGAGAACTGGAGCAAGAAGGGCAGGGAACAGCTGTGCTGACATGGGAGAATTTGTCTTCAGAGCCGTGCTGCTGGGATGGTTACCTGATGTTGGCAAGAGTTGTGCCGGTGTCCTGCAGCTGTGCAGCCAACCTCTGCTCCGCAGCCAGTGCCCTCTGGGAAGCAGAGACAGCTCAGCCCCCGCAGTCCCTGGGAGGGGCTGTGCCCAGAGCTCACTGCATCACCCACCCCTAGCTGGGCTGGATGCCCTTCCCAATCCTCACCTTCTCCCTGTCAGACAGGGCTGCAAACCGCTGCTTCTCTTCCTGCTCCTGCTCCCAGCGCTGCTGCTCCTCCCGCTGTGCTTGCTCCCGTTGCTTCCGCTGGGCTTTCTGTGCCCGCTTCTTCTCCAGCTTCTTGGCCTCCATCTCCTGTGTCAGGGGCCCTGGCACCTGAGGGCAGAGGGCAGGCAGCATCTTCCGCTGAGCCTGGGGCAATGGCACAAGTGGGAAAGAAAAGCTTTGCTCTGGGGTCCCCCTGCCAGTGAGGGCAGCGGGCAGGCACCCACCTTGGCACGGCTGTAGTCGTACTTGTCTGGATGGTCCACCATGAACTTGCGGAAGGCATTGCGGGTCGGTCTGTTGGCAGAGACGCAGTACGGGGTCCTCTCCTGCCTGTCCCTGTGAGACAAAGGAGACCACCTCACTCAGACTGCCATCTTACTGTCTGCATCCCACTGGGCTGTGAGCTCAGAGACTCCCCAGAGATGGGCAGTGTGTGCTGCAGGCCATGGTATCACAGCCAAGGAGAGGAAAATTCCTTATTCCTACATCAGAATCCTCCAAATCCTCTCCTTCTTGCCTCTCAAAGCCCCTGCATGGGACTTTTGTCTCATCCTGGCCCTTGGAACTGCCTACCAATAAACCTGGGTGCACTTTGAGGCACTGCCCACCTGCTGCCATGCCAGACCAGGCATGCAAAGAGAAGGATGGTTCAGCTCTTAGGCCTCCCATAAAAACCCCAGACATCCCAGGTCATAGAGACCAATCTTGGCCGTCCGAGGACAAGGGCGGTACCAGTTTCCTGTGGCTGAGACAGGAGTGAGTTGCTGGACTCCCACAGCAGGGGTTGTGAATGACTGGGTGCCCTGCAGCCGTACCTGAGGGCAGGGTCCGCTCCCGCCTCCAGCAGCAGACACACAACCTCAGCCTTGCCTGCCCGTGCTGCCACGTGAAGCAGGGTGCAGCCGTGCTCGTCCACGGACTGGTTCAGCAGGGAGTGGGCCATATCCAGAGCCTGTGTGATCTCCCCATCCTCGTTGTCCCCTGGCAGGCCCCTGTTCTCTGGCACACCCAGGAGGTGCCACAGTGTCCGCACATCCCCTGTCTTGCAGGCAGTGAACAGAGCATCACAGAGCTGAGTCTGAGGGTCTCCTATGAAGAAAGAACAGGAGAGGAGTCTGAAGGGCAAAGCAGCACTCTGGTCTGACTAGGGAACACACACAAGGCATCATCTTGCTAGCTGGATTTGGGCACTGCAGGATCTCCAGCATCTTCAGAGTCTGTGGCAATGTGCTATGGCATTGCTAGGCACTGTTGGCAGCAGCCAAGTCCTCTCCCGAAGTAAGACCCACTCCAATCCCCCCAAGACATCTGGCTTAGCTAGGTGCTGCCTGGCCGCCCTGGTTCAGAGCTAAGGCTCCAAAGACACAGCTCACTCAAAGGGACACGACTGCAGTAAAGACTTCTCACACCCAGCTGTTCTGGGCACCTGCATGACAATGTGCTCTTCACCCCACTGAAAAGCCACCAGTAAATAGAGCAGGCATCCAGCTGAAGCAGCTCCCGACCCCACTTACCTCCATTGTCCCAGGGAAACAGCCCAGCCTCAGCCTCCCCCTGCAGCTCTGCCACTGGCTCCAGGCCAGGCTGCTCACACTCGTATCCAGTCTCTTCAGCACAAGGTCCTGCACAGGCAACACATGGTAAGGAAGAGGGTCAAGATCAGCCTGCGTCCCAGCCATGGCCTTCCTACAGTGCCCCTGCCAGTTCTTTCCCCTCACCTTTCTCCACTTTCTTGTCCTTCTTCTTCCTCCTTTTGCGGTTTCGCTTGGGCATCACTTTGAACTCCCGGAGGTCCAAGGTCCCCAGTGTCACTTCCACAGTCTCCAGTTCCCCTGCAGGGCTTTCCTCCTCCTCTTCCTCCTCCTGCTCTGGGGCTGACGGGGGTGATAAGACTGGGGCTAAGGCCCCACACACAGAAAAAAATCACTCGAGGCTCTCAGCCAGGAACATTCTCTTTCTCCTGTCCAGCCACACTCTGCAGATCCCCTCTGGGCTGCAAATCTGGCCCATGCCATAACATTAGACCACTCCTGCTTGCTCAGAGTGATGTCTCTCTCCATGGTTCAACTCACCAGTTGTGTCCTCCTGCAGGGTATCCTCCTCTGCTTTCCGCTGCCTTTTCTGCCAGACCTTCTGGGGTGACCCAGTGATGTCCTCCAGTGGTGTGTCCTTCCCTGGGCAGCAAGGGTACTCCTGTCATTTCCTGGGGACAGGGAGCACCCCATGTCTCCAGGGACTGAGGACTGAAGAGCTAGCACCTCCACCCCATAGGGGAGCATCCCCTAATGCACAAGGGACCATGTCACTCCACCTGCCCTGACCCACAGGCACAAGGGCTGGTCCAACTCACCATACACCTGCAGGCTGGCCAGCATGGTGTGGACTCGCAGCACCTCTTGCAGCGTGGCCCTGTGGGTGCTGATGGGAATGTGGCAGATGCGAGGGTCCCCTTGGGTGAGGGGTGGGTTCCTGCCGCCAAAGAGCAGCACACGGTTGTGACGAGGGGCCCGGAGGAAGATGCGCTGAGCTTCATTCAGGTGCTGTGCCCAGGCTGCCAGGAGGTCCTGAATATCCTGGGGAGAAAGGAGAAGCTTTATGGGATCCTAAGCACACCATGGGGGCAAACATAGCTCTGGAGCAGGGACAAATCCAGGACAGAGTAGCCTCAGTTGGGCCCTGCCCCTTTTCCAGAGCCCACTGCCCCTGCCATGCCCTCCAGCAGCAGCGTGGTACCACCTGACAGAGCCAGCCAGGACCACTCTCCCTGCCAAGAGCCCAGCGCTGTGGTGCATCTTCACCTTGAGCAGCACAGCCTCATTGTAGCGGCGCAGGGAGGCCCCAGCTGATCTGGGTGCTGACCCTGGGGTCTGGGCATCCCGAAGGCCCTGGGCTGTGCCCCGCCGTGCTCGCACGGTGTAGCGGTGGAAGGTCTTGTGCTCCTGCACCTGCGGGCTATGGAGAGGGGTAGGCATGAGCGTCAGAGCTCAGTGTGCATGGGATTAACATGCAAAAGTAGCTCCAGCTGACTGTGCCCAGAAAGGCAATCCCATTGGCCCCCTGTACTCACCCCCGGAACACTGCTCCTGCGAAGTGCCCACCACCCATCAGCAGCACAACCCAGCATGTGCTTGCACTGAGGCTCTGCAGTGATGCTGTCAGCTCTGCCGCCTCCTCAAAGTCACCCTGATACACAGACACCTGCGTTAACATCCATGGCATTACCTCCTTACCTCTTGTTGCCCCCAGAACAGAGACCAGCCCCTCTGCTGGCACCAGAAGGTTTCTGGAAGCACCCCAGAGCCAAAAAACAAGTCACCAACAAGTCTGGGGCTCTGACCTGGCACCAGAATCAATTCTCCCTATCACAGGAGGTAGGGGACTGTCAGAGAGATCTCTATGCCCTGGTGCCACCCACCTTTTCTGAGGTACCTCTCCCAAAAAGCTGGGCTGTGACTTGCCTTCCCAGTGACCAGCACGCAGCGGTATGCGGAGATGAGCTGGCCCTTCGCATTGCAGAGCAGCACCTTGTGGGAGCGGGGAATCTGGGTGGTCTGAGGACTGTCACTGGCAGAGGGCAGCAACTCTGACTCACTGTTCACATCAGAGCTATCCGAGTCAGATCCTGAGATGCTGGAAACATCACCTGCAAGGAAAAAAAAAGATGCAGTGAAACAGAGCAAACATTAATGAACAGCATCCCCAAAAACTCTGCAGGTGACTTCAAGGGCAAGCCCACAACCCCAGAAATGTTCTGTCAAATAACCCTATGTATCACAAAGGGGCTGTGGCCTAGGGAGATAGGAGTTTGGGCATCTGGATCCCCAGGTATGCTTAGGCAGCGGCTCAGTTAAAACACCCCCTTCTCCCTGTAACAAATCATAATGACTCAGGAGCAGTGCTGGACCCTGAGAAGACCCCAGAGGAACAGAATAAAGGGATCCTGTGCTAGCAGGGGGCTTCATCCCTGCACAGAAGAGCCCCAGTGACGTCACTGACAGCTCCTGGGCTCCAATGCAGACAGCCCAATTCCTCACCTGTGCGGGTTTTCTCCTCAAACACTTCTGCAGGCAGCGTCCGGCGCCCCAGGAGTCGCTGCTTCAGGTTGAAGCGATGCCAGTCAAGACGGTAGTGCTCAGTCTGTGGAGCAAAAAAGTATGAGCTGGCAGCATCTTCATGGTCCATGAAAGGCATCACCACCAAAAGGCATGAGGTGACAAACCCCAAGCACTAAACTGATGCTGGGGTCAGCAGTCCTGACTGGAAAACTGCAGTATATTAAGGAGTTACCAGTGAAACCGTTAACCTGAACAAACACTTACCCTTTACTTTCAGTAAATGATACTTTTAATTGATATTACACAAGGTTTGAGTGCCAGATCCCAATAGGATGTGAGCAGTGGGCAAACAGCTAGCACTGGGCTGCAAACAGCCAGCGCCAGGCTGCACCATGCTGGGGCTGAGCTTCTACAGCAGGATCCCACCAGTCATGCCAGCCCCAGTCTCACTTCACACTGCCTGCTCAGTCCTGCTCACCTGCTCCTCCCGGTTCCCAAACACCTGCCCGCAGGTCAAGCAACACATCCTCTCTGGCACCTCTGCGACCCCATGGGCCTTTTCCTCACAGCTGAGTACTGCAGGTTTCTCTGGAAGAACAAGGAAGGGCTGTGCCCAGGCAGCCCTGCAGGCTGCACTGCAAGGAGCGGAGCCTTCTGGGTCTGTCCTCAGCCACCCAAAGAAACCTATGGTGAAGGAGCTTCGGGGACCTTGGGGTGTCACCGAGAAAAGCTCATTTACCCACCCACCAGGCAACTCCCATGGCCAAGCTCCAGGATGATCAACCAAGCTGTGCTGGGGACAGAACACCAAATCTGTGGTGGACACGAGCTTGGCCAAATAACCTCCCTCCCGCCGTCCCCGCGGAGCCCCACACACCGTGGCTCACAGGTGCCGGCTCGGCAGCACCTGCATCCGCAGCAACTCCGGTGACGAGGGTCAGCCCGTGCAGGAGCTCAGGGTCCTGAGCGGCCTCAAACACGGACCTACTCTCCGGCATCGCTACTGCTCCCAGCGGATGGGACAGTGCCTGAGTAATGGGCCCGTCGGGAACCACCCGCCGGTGACCGCCCCGACAGCCGCCCCACGGGCCCATCGCTCTGCCCCCCGTCCGAGCCCTCAGTGTGTCCGGGACGCTCCCGCCGCCGCTGCTCCGGGAATCCCGCACCGCGCGCGGGACCACTCCCGCCGCGATCCCACTTCCCCAAGCTGCTGTACCCCGGGACCTCGCCAAGCAGCCGTACCCCCATCACCGTCCCACCTGCTGTACCCCGGGACCTCGCCAAGCAGCCGTACCCCCATCACCGTCCCACCTGCTGTACCCCGGGACCTCGCCAAGCAGCCGTACCCCCATCACCGTCCCACCTGCTGTACCCCGGGACCTCGCCAAGCAGCCGTACCCCCATCACCGTCCCACCTGCNCCGTCCCAGCAGCTGCTCGCCCATGACCCCGGAGCCGCTCCCCCCCTGCCCCCCCCGCCGCTCACAAGAGGCCGTCGCCGCCCGGCCCGGAAGCGCCTCCCGTCACATCCCGCGCGCCGCCGCGGGGCCCGCCCCCGCTCGCCACTGGCTGCTCGCGTCCCGCCCCTCGCTCGCCATTGGCCGCCGCGTCCGCCNCCGGGCCGGTGGCGGCGCCGCGGGGCCCTGCCATGGCCCACTTCGAGACGCAGTACCAGCGCCTGGAGAGCTCCTCCACCGAGTCTCCACCCGGTGGCGGCGACCTGCTCGTCCACGTCCCCGAGGGCGCCAAGTGTGAGCAACGGCACCGGCACCGGGGGTTGGGGCCTGGCCGGCGGCGGGGTGCGGCAGAGGCCGGGGACGCAGGGGAGAGGCTGGACACCCAGGGAAGCCGGGGTGACGGCTGCGGGGCTGATTTGTGGCCCCGGGTGCCAGGGGCAGCGGGGAAGGGGTAGGTTGTGCTGGTCACAGCACCAAGGGTGGGTGTGCTGAGGGCTCTTCACCCTCTTCTGCTTCTTTTTTCAGCTCCGTGGCATCACATCGAGAACCTCGACCTTTTCTTCTCTCGCATATCCTTTTGCGGGGAGAGGGTCAGGCGAGATGTATCCCCCTCCTTCCGGCTCTCAGTACAGGGAAAACATGGAACTTGGTGTAACTTGGGGCTTGGGCAGTGTCAGTCCCTTCCTGTAGGACACTACACAGCACCAGAGGGGCTGACAGAACCCCCACACCTTGGGATGCTGTCGCTTGACACAGGGTCATACAGGTGTTTCTAGGAATTCTTGGGAGAGTGATCATGGTACGGGTGTAGTTACAGTTAATGCTTTATATTTTTAACGGGATTTTATTGCTAGTGTGGCATTTACAATCAGAGTAGCACAGGATTTCTGTAGGCAGAATCAGTGTAATACAATTTCATAAGTAGCATAGAACTGACTTTTATAGTATCTCTTAGTTTGTGGTTTCTAATAATCTGGATTCTCTACAGATCTGGTCATATCTTAATATATGGTTTGCTGTATCAGTATAATGATCATAATGTAGACTCAAAGATCACATAAAATAATGTGAATCATTCACTTAGTCCTCTCAGGAAGCAGATGATGATGGGGGTGTCCGTGGCTACTAAGGGGTCCTGGGTCTCACTGTCCAGCAGCAGGTGTGATACAAGTTCCCACTTAGGATTTGTAACTCCTTGCTTTTGTGGATAGTGCCCTGGGTGCTGTTAATACTTCCCTCTTCTGTGACGGGGTCATCATCTCTGTTGGGCTGGCCAGGTGCCTGGGACCTTCAAGGACAGCACGGAAGAGAGTAATCAGCCTGCTGCCAAGGAATCTTGAGGCCGGTAGGGTGGGGAAGGAGGAACCCGTTTGATTTATCTACTTGGCTCACAGGACTTTCAGCGCCTGATAACTGGGGAAAGGGTGACCCACTAATGGGTGACCCACTCAGTGACAGAGAAGGGCCGCTTATAAAATGGTGTTAGTTATGCTGACCACATTTCTGGGGTCAGGAGCAGGTGTTAGGTGCCACTAAATGCATTTTTGTCTGCCTCTATCTTGTCCTGCCCTGCCCTGCCCTGCCCTGTCCACCCTTGTGCAGCCTGAGTGCAGCCTGAGTTTCTGCTCTGTGCTGGGCAGACCCCGCTATAGGTGTAGAGTGGAGAAAGAAAGGAGCATGAATGAAGCCAAGTCCTTCTACCCCAGCTGTGTTTTACCTGGGCAGAGTATGTTTTCCTGCAGTGGGGAACCAACTTGCTGATGAGTTGGGGTGGGAGAGATTTTCTCTTGGTGGTGAAGGGAGACTTGGCTGAGGAGCTGTGGAATACCAGTGGGACAGAAGTCTCTCCATCCTTCATCAGAGAGGAGTCTCCATGCTGTTCTCCTTCACTGTAGCTTTCACGTCTATAACCTGCATCAGAAGAATGGCTTCACTTGCATGCTCATTGGAGAGATCTTTGAGCTCATGTAAGTGCAGGTTCCCCTCTGTTGTGGCTGCTAGGGGACAGCCACAGGCACTTGCCAAGCTCATGTAGCTGTGTGGGTGAAAGGGCTCCTTTTATAGTTTTTGAGGAACCACTGCCTGTGAGCATTCCTGCTGCCTTGGCTGTGGGATTGCATCTCCATGACATATGGCCCTGACTGCTTCATGTTTTGGGGTGGAGCAGAAGGGTGATTCCCTCACAACACTTCTCTTTTTTCACAGGCAGTTCATCTTTGTGGTGGCATTCACCACCTTTCTTATCAGCTGTGTTGATTATGACATCCTCTTTGCCAACAAAGCATTAAATCACAGCCAGCATCCCAGCGAGCCCATTAAGGTGACTCTGCCAGATGCCTTCCTGCCTCCAAATGTTTGCAGTGCAAGGTAGGGGCAGTGGAAGGCATGTTAGCTACTGCTCTTGTTTTCTTAAGTACTCAGGACTCCTGTCTGGGCCTATATCCCACTACTTGCCTCTTCTTGCTTGCAGAATCCAGGCAAACAGCTTCCTCATCTGCATCCTGGTGATAGCGGGGGTTTTCTGGATCCACCGACTCGTCAAATTTATCTACAACATTTGCTGCTACTGGGAGATTCACTCTTTCTACATCAATGCCCTGAAAATCCCCATGGTAAGTTGCTGAGCCAGGGGCCGCATGTGGGGCTGCCGAGGGTCGTGGGAGGCATTTGCTGGATGGTTGGGACTTGCCTTGACGCCTCTCCACTTCTCAGTCAGACTGAACGCTCTTACCTCTGCTCTGTAGCCACACGGTCTCCTTCCAGCCTCTTCTCCAGCAGGGAGCTTATTCTGTGTTAACGCCTCTCTGCCCAGCCTGCCTCTGCCATATGCCACCCAATATGTGTATTCTTCAGCAGTGGCCTTTTCTGTGATACCTTCCAGAGAAGGCGTAAGCGAGGATATCCTCATACCTCCCTGGGATGTGGACAACCTCAGCTTCCTTGTTTACTTGGGAGGCTTGGAGCTACTTAGTTGTGAAGGTCACACAGGAGATCAGTGTGTCACAGATAGGGTTTGAGGCTTGCACATACATCCTAGTCCAGAGTCCTTGCTCTGATGGACAACATGAAAAGGTGTGTGCACATCCTTTGAAGGGAGAAAGTGTCTTGAGAAAGGTGGGGTGAGCCAAGAGGTGTCCCCAGTTTTTCCATGGGCTCCCTCTGGGACACTGCTTAAGTCCCTTCCCTGTTTGTTTCTCCCTGCTGGCTCCAAATGGCAGGTCTGGGAGGACCCATGGAAGCCTGGACCTGTGTTTGTGCCTCCACGGCCACTGGCGCACAAGTGGCTGGGAAACAGTCATCTGTACTAATCTAGGGGGTAAAGGGCACCAGGGCAAGGTGTGGGGTTTGCCTGCTGCAGGCTGAAGCAGGGCCAGAAGGTGCCTCATGTCCTGGTGTAGCATGGACTTTGTCAACACCCCGAGGTGTGTGCTGGGACCTGCTACTTCGGTGGGCTCAGCCTGGGTTCTGTCCCTGGATGCTTCTTGCCCCTAATCTTGCTGCTTGTCCCCTTCCAGTCCACCCTGCCCTACTACACATGGCAGGAGGTACAGGCTCGCATTGTGCAGATCCAGAAGGAGCACCAGATCTGCATCCACAAGAAGGAGCTGACGGAGCTGGACATCTATCACCGCATCCTCCGCTTCAAGAACTACATGGTGGCCATGGTGAACAAGTCACTGCTGCCCATCCGCTTCCGCCTGCCCCTGCTGGGAGACACTGTCTTCTACACGCGTGGGCTCAAGTACAACTTCGAGCTCATCTTCTTCTGGGGTCCCGGCTCCCTCTTTGAAAACGAGTGGAGCCTGAAGGCCGAATACAAGCGGGCTGGGAACCGCCTGGAGCTGGCTGAGAAGCTCAGCACTCGCATCCTCTGGATTGGCATTGCTAACTTCCTCCTCTGCCCCCTCATCCTCATCTGGCAGATCCTCTATGCTTTCTTCAGCTACACAGAGATCCTGAAGCGGGAGCCAGGCAGCCTGGGTGCCCGCTGCTGGTCTCTCTATGGCCGCTGTTACCTCCGTCACTTCAACGAGCTGGATCACGAACTGCACTCACGCCTCAGCAAGGGGTACAAGCCAGCTTCCAAGTACATGAACTGCTTTATCTCCCCGCTTCTCACCATCGTGGCCAAGAACGTGGCCTTCTTTGCTGGCTCCATCCTGGCTGTGCTCATCGCTCTCACCATCTATGATGAGGATGTGCTTGCGGTCGAGCACGTCCTGACCACAGTCACCCTGCTCGGGGTGGGCATCACGGTGTGCAGGTGAGGTGGGTCTGTGCTGCCCCTGTGCTCCTGGCAGCGCTGTAGAGTGCAGTGGGGCTGACAGCAATCCACGTAAACATGCTCTTTGCTTGCAAATGGATGTGAATCTGCGTGAGTGAGGGGCATGGCTGGGGAGAGGCAGGACCAGGCTAGAGAGAGGGGGTAGAGTAGTGATTGTGGCTGCAGTGGTTGTATGACATGAGGGGCTGGGCTGGTCGGAAGGTTGCAGGTGGAGCTGTGATATGGGCCAATCACCCTGCCCTCCTAGGATGACATCTCCCAGGATCTGAGGTGTAATGCTTTGATATTTCGCTGTCCTGTCGTGCAGATCTTTCATCCCTGACCAGCACCTGGTCTTTTGCCCAGAGCAGCTGCTGCGAGTCATCCTGGCACACATCCACTACATGCCTGACCACTGGCAGGGCAACGCCCACCGCTATGAGACCAGGGATGAGTTTGCCCAGCTGTTCCAGTACAAAGCGGTGAGCTTGGCTTAACTGGGGGGCTGGGGACTTGCCCCCATCCCTGCAGGAGGGAGAAGCTGCTGGAGAGCTCAGCAGCTCATGGGCTCATAGAGGAACAAGGCAGCATCCTCAGAGATACCCTGCCCCAGAAGGTGGAGGGCTATGTGTAGGGGCTGCCTTTGGGATTGTGGGGTTTTTGACCCTCAAGCTTGTGCTGAACCCATCATCTCTGTGCTCAGGTCTTCATCCTGGAAGAGCTCCTGAGTCCCATCATTACTCCCTTGATCCTCATTATCTGCCTGCGGCCCAAGTCCTTGGACATTGTTGACTTCTTCCGTAACTTCACCGTGGAGGTGGTGGGCGTGGGTGACACCTGCTCCTTCGCTCAGATGGACGTGCGCCAGCATGGCCATCCTGCGGTAGGTCCTAGGCTGCCTACCAGCAGGTCTCGTCCTTTAGACCCATGAGAGGCCCTAACTCACCACGCCTGGCAGCCCACAGCCCAGCCATCCACCTCTTGGGTTTGGCAATACAGGTCACCAGCTCCAGAAGGCTCTTGTGGCCCAGCTGTGATTATTGACCACATGCTTCAGGAATCAGACTGTGTCATTTCTTTGTTGTCATTGCCTGTTTTCACAGCCAAGGGTTCTGTGTCCTCAGGAGAGTGGAATGGGGATATTTGGACATTCAGAAAGTGTGACCACTAAGAAGCTGACCTGCTTGTGGTCAGGAGAGAAGCAGCCTAGAGGAAATGGGAAGCATTTTCCATTATGTGAAATCTGTGATGGAGGGAAAAGGGGTCAATCTGTTTTGTGTGCCTGGGAATTTAGGTTACTTGTCTAGGGAAAGACTTCCTAGTGACACAGGAACTAGGAAGGGGGTGAACTCATTGTGGCAGGAAGATTTTAAGAAGAGTAATTTGTTGACTGTAATTGTTCCCTGCTGTGAGCTGGAGAGTGCAAGATGCGGCATTCAGCTCTGTATTTTGTGACTGTTCCCAGCTCCCGAGTTCCCTTGCAGCAATTCATGTTCTGGGATGGAGGTGGAACACACTGTGCTTGTTGCTTCTTTCCCAGGCTGTGATGGCTGAATGAGCATGGGGACTTTTGGTGTCACACCTGCTACATAGGGAGCCGTGGCCTTGCTTGGGCTGGGTGTTGCATGCTTTGCCCAGACTGATTGCAGGATTCCAGGGCTGACAGGGTTGTAAAGCAGATCCTGTCTCTCATTACCTGTCTGTTGTTCACAGTGGATGTCAGCAGGAAAGACAGAGGCCTCCATTTACCAGCAGGCCGAGGACGGCAAGACAGAGCTATCTCTCATGCACTTTGCCATCACCAACCCCAAGTGGCAGCCACCCCGTGAGAGCACAGCCTTCATCGGCTTCCTGAAGGAGCGGGTGCACCGGGACAGCAGCGTGGCACTGGCTCAGCAGGCTGTGCTCCCCGAAAATGCCCTCTTCAGCTCCATCCAGTCCCTGCAGTCGGAGTCAGAGGTACCCAGGTTCAGGGCATGTGGACTGTTCTTGGGGTGCTTGCTAGATGCTGGCAAATTCATCATCAGGCCCTCTGGGGAATTTTGCCCTTGCCTGGGATGTATCTGGGGGTGCAACTGTGACAGATCAGTGCTATCTGGGACACTTCGAGGTTTCTGGAGAAGGCAACGGGCTGTCCTAGAGCCATGTGAGGTGGGAGAGGGGCGAAGATAGCCCAGCTCTCTGTTTCTGGTGGGATCAGTCCTCCAGCTCTGCACAGGACAGTGACTCTTTCCCTTTTAATTCTGCAGCCTCATAGCCTGATTGCCAATGTGATAGCGGGCTCCTCGGTGCTGGGTTTCCACGTGAGTCGGGATGGACAGGCTTCCCGTCATCTCTCAGAAGTGGCCTCGGCTCTGCGTTCCTTTTCCCCACTTCAGTCTGCCCAGCAGCCTTCCAGTGGCTTCCAGGCATCGGGAAGGGATGGAGAGGGAGCCCAGCCTCGTGGCGCCAGTGCCATGACAGCCTCTGGGTAAGCTGCTGGCTGACGAAGGGCAGCCAGACACCTTAGACATTCCTTTACCCTTTGCCCAAATGCCATCCTGTTGTCCTGGATGCATGGTGGCATTTATCTCTGCAGCCTGGACAGCAAGGGACATTCACAAGCAGAGTTAGACCCAGGTCTAGGTGCTAGGTGCCAGGTGCTAAGGCTGGCCTCAAAGGATAGGGTTGGGGTCCTGTTGTTCTCCTGTAGGTACCACAGTGGTGAGAGACCCCTGTGTAGGGAAGAGACAGTGCCACAGCAGGACTGGTCACCTTGTGTATTTGGGGAGATGCTGCAGAGGGCCTGTTCTTACCCGGTTCAGGAGCAGATCTCTGTGGGCCTGACATTAGAGTGGAGAGGGGCTGGGCAGTGTGGGGGCACCTGGGCAACAAACACTACTGATGTGTTCCATGGCAGTGCTGATGCAAGGACCGTGAGCTCAGGGAGCAGCGCTTGGGAGGGTCAACTGCAGAGCATGATCCTGTCGGAGTATGCCTCCACTGAGATGAGTCTTCATGCACTCTACATGCACGAGGTGAGCAACCAGAGCCGGGCTGGCCAGAGGGGCATGGAGCAAGGCAGGCTGGACTGGGCAGCCCTGTCCATTGTGATGAGAAAACCAGCGTGTATGCAGTGTTGTGGAGAGGGTGTGTTTGGGCATCTGGTTTCTCCCATACAGCTGAGTCACTCATGTTTTGGCCTGCAGTTGCACAAGCAGCATGCCCAGCTGGAGCCCGAGCGGCATACTTGGCACCGACGAGAGAGTGATGAAAGTGGAGAGAGCACCCATGAAGAGCTGGATGCTCAGCGGGGTGGCCCCGTCCCCCTTCCCCGCTCTGCCAGCTACCCCTTCTCCTCACCACGGCAGCCTGCCGAGGAGACAGCCACACTGCAGACTGGTTTCCAGAGGCGATATGGTGGCATCACAGGTACGAGAGCCAGTGTAGAGGTCTGAGTTCAGGTCAGAGCTCTGTAACTGATGCCCTTTATGGACTCGCATGAGCAGCCTGCCAGCTGCTAGATGCTGGCAGTCCCCCAAGTAGCTAATCTAACTTCTTGCCTCTTTTGCAGACCCAGGCACAGTGCACAGAGCCCCATCACACTTTTCCCGCCTCCCTCTGGGAGGCTGGGCTGAGGACGGGCAGTCAGCAAGACACCCAGAGCCCGTGCCAGAGGAGAGCTCAGAGGACGAGCTTCCGCCACAGATCCACAAGGTAAGGGTGATGGCTGTGGCTGACAGCGGCAAGGTGTACTCTGATGCGAGGTTGGGGTACTGGCAGCTGGTCCCAGTAGGTGCCACATTCTCTCTCTCTCTTGCAGGTATAGCCTGGTAGACTGGGGATCTCATGGGGCTTGCAGATTGGGAGCCACCTGGGCAGCAAGATGTGGCATCGGCTTGATTCTTCTCCTGTCCTGAGTGGACATTTTGTTGCCATCAATTGCCGAAGAGACAAAACTGGCAGGCCCGCGGCTTTGCTGTGGCACCTTGTGTCCAGCCATGTGTCAAGTCAACACCACTCTGACTTGTGGGGTGAATGCGTGTGTGAGTACATACCTGTGTCTGTGTTCACATCTGTGTCGTCTGTGTTGGAGGATCTCTGCAGAGCCTGTGGAAGCTGACGTGACAGGACTAGCAGTGAGGAGCTGCTAGTGGACTGGTTTGGAGGTGGCAGCAGCAGCTGCTCTTCGAAGGAATGTGAGATGGCATCAGCTCCATCCAAGTGTGCGCCCAAAGCTGGGACCTGCCACCAAAATGAGGGCAGTTGTCGAGCGTGGTCTAGCTCAGCCTGTAGGACCACACTGCCCTGTCTGCAGCCCTGAGGAGGTGCCTAGGACCACGTTAGTCCTCTCAGAGAGAGCCAGTGTTGTGCCCCTCAACCCAGAGCAGGACAACAGTGGGGCAGTCACCCAACCCTCTGCCCCAACACACTGCAGAGGGATGGGGCCTGGTGGCTGCTGCTGGTATGAGTACAGGTGGGATATAGAGCTGGTGGGAACAGCTCTGGCTTGATCCAGGGATGCTGCAGCTCTTCCCTGACTCATGACAGCTGGCCCCTTCCCTGCATGCAAGAAAGCATCATTGGGGTGATGCCTCTGTGCCGGAACAGCAGCATCCTCCCCATCTGTGACGCCCATGGAATGTGGTCTACTAGTGGGCCCTCCTGCAGTGCCAAAGAGACCCCAGTGTGGAGGAGCCTGGCATCTTCCAGGAGTGCTCACAGCCCGCTCAGAGCCCACCCTATAGGTCTTGAGCTCTGTGTGTTGGTTCCTTTTCCCCAGGCACAAAAAAGGCCTTTTTCTCTGTGCCCAGGTGCTGTTGTATTGGGCCTGTCCTCCTGATGCAGCTGTTCCTGTGGAACTGGGCCTTTCCTCTTCCCAGGCAAAGGCTTTAGGTCATCTCAGATCTTGCCCAGAGGTTCCCAGCTCCTCCTTTCCTCCTGAAACCTTCCTTTTGCTTGCAACATGGTTGCAGCTGCTATGGAAACCATATACCATGCTGCTGTCTCATGCCTGGCAGAACAAGGAGGGGCATCCTGAACCCAGAAGGGAGAGGCACACCTCAGTCCAGCCTTGGGATGGTGGCGGGGAATCAAGATCCCTGCTATGCAATGTGGCCTCAGACAAGACCTTCCCACCATCCTTCTGTTTTCCTTCTCTTTGCAGCTTCTGGGGATTTGCATCCCAGCTAACTCCTGCCCACGACTTGTTTTTAATTTGCCTTGCCTCTGCAGGGGCTGCTTGCTTTTGCCATGCCCTTTGTGAGCACTGCATATCCTCCTCTGCTGTCCCTGGAGGTCAGGGCTGTCCTTCTTCTCCTTCCAGGGTTATTGCCCTCTGCCCTGTGAGCCTGGGATGGCTCTAAGCCACCTGCTGCCAGTGCTTCTGCACCCGGGTGTCCTGGGCATGAGCAGGGCCAGGGGGCTTGCACAGGGGCAGGCTCTTTGGGGTAGTAGGCTCCCTATTGCCATGGGGAGGGCTGGGCTGGGCTGGAGCTACGACTGCTCTAGGGTCTATATGAGATCAAACAGTGTGCTAAAGCAGAATTCAGGGTCGGGATCAGCTCTTCAGTGCTGGGGTAAGGGCTCTGTGGACCTGGGCGCTGCTTGGGTCCTTCCACAGAGAAGTGGCTGCAACCGTTCTACAGCAGCTTCAGCTTGGAGCTGTCATGGCTTGGTGAAAGGAAACTCAAAGCAAATCTCCCAGAAACCCAGATTTTCCCGTGGCTTCTCTTGGCACCCAGGCTGGTGCCTCCCATCTCTGGGCCTATGGGACACTGCGTGTGGGCTTCCTAATGGAGTTGCTACTGGTCTGTATAGCTGAGCGGCTGGAGGCAGTGCCCTGGGGTAGGGGGAAACTCTGGACCTTTCCCTGGGCTGGCAGGAGGGAGAGGCCAGGCATAGCAGGCCCAAGTCTTTGCCGCATGTTTTGCTTGTGTCGTCAGTGTCCCATGTGCATGGCGAGCCACTCTTCCTCATCTCTTCCTGAGATGTGCGGCACGGGGGACCCTGGGGAGTGCAGTATCGTACCCCCGTGCCCTCGCTGTACAGCTGTATAGCCGTCTAATAAAGATGGGGTGTATCATCCCTGCCTGTGTCCGAGTCTCCCTTCACTCTGTGGTACCGTGCAGCCCGCTAGACCCGGCCTGCGATGGCAGTAGAAGGCTGTGAGGAGCCTTCCGGCTGCTCCGGCGGCACTGGGAGCTCCCAGGAGCGTAGTCGCAGCCGCAGGAAGGAGGCAGGGGCTATATTTATCCCTGTGAGGGCAGTGCCCCGTCCTGCCTGACCTCTGTGACAGGAGGCCCCGCAGGAGCTCCGAGGGCTATCGCGGCACCGCAGCGCCGGGCTGGCGGCGGCGATAAGCGAGAGCGGGGCGTGTAGCATCGGAGGCAGAGACCCTTCGCGGCCACCGGCCTACGAGTGCGTCCCGGGATCCCGGCGCTGCGTGGGAGGTCCGTGCCGCCCGGGGCCGGGCACCGGGGCTCGGGGAAAGGACATATGCCGGGGCTGCAGAGCCGGCCCTGGAGGAGAGGCGGGCGGGCAGGAGCCGGCGGTGCCGGCGCGGGGCGGGGAGCGGGGCGGGGCGGAGCGGCGCTGGGCCCGGCTGGG
>VYZT01014659.1:297548-310347 GCA_013400735.1 Pomatostomus ruficeps | reverse complement strand
CCCCCCAGCCCCTCCCGCCGCCTCCCTGGCCTTCACTGCCGCAGCATCACACCCGTTGCTCCCTCCCACTTGAGACTAGTCCCAGCTTCACTCTGCTTTCCTATCCCTGCGGTCCCGCTGTCCTCAGGTCCGAGGGCATCCCCAGGGGTCCGGGTGGCTCTGGGGGGCCCAGTCTAGTGTTGTGCCCCCGTCCAGGGCACACAGCGGGTGTGGTGCTCATGGCCATCCCCATGCAAAGCTGGCCCTGCTTGCATGCACCGCTCTGTGTATGCTGCATGCAGCGTGTCATGTGTGTCCATGTCCAGTGGTACTTGCCCCTGCCCCATGAGGGCCCTTGCTGCGTGGCCATGCCATCCTACCGTGAATCCCCCTGTGCAGCTGGTACCACAGCCCATCCTGAAACCTTGCCTTGGGCTCTCTTCTCTCCACAGCTGGTGACCTGCCAGGATGGCCGTGCTGGGGGGCTACTGTGAGGGCAACAACTCCGTTACCCAGGCCTGGATCCAGCAGGGGTTCCAGCCCTGCTTCTTCTTCACGCTGGTGCCGTCCGTGCTGCTGAGCGTCTGCCTGTTGCTGGGTGCCCTGCAGTATGCCTGCTATGCCCGCTTCAGCCGTGCCATGGAGCCCAAGTACATTCCCCGCTCCCGCCTGTACCGCGGTCAGGTCCTGCTGTCCCTATTCCTGGCCCTGCAGCCCTTCGGTGGGCTGCTGTGGCAAGGAGTGGGGCTGAGACGGCTCTATGGATATATGGTGCTGCATGCCTGCCTCTGGGCCCTCAGCTGGGGCTGTGCCATTGCCCTCCTGCAGCTGGAGCATACCCGGGTGCTGGCTCATGACCGGACACAAGGCCATGGCACTGTCCTCCTCCTCTTTTGGGCACTGGCCTTTGCTGCTGAGAACCTGACCCTGGTGTGCTGGAGGAGCCCTCTGTGGTGGTGGGCACTTGAGGACACCAACCAGAAGGTGGGCTGGGGGGCTGTGGGCATGGAATGGGGAGGAGGCGGTTTTGGGGGTGGGAGGAACTGCAGCATCACAGTGTGGGGATGAAGTATGCATGTCATGACCTGCCATGCTCAGGGTGTATACAGTCCTGGGTTGCACCCACACATTTGCCAGATGTTTCTGCCCCAACCCCAGCTATCACACATCTCTACATGCCTCACCCAGCTCAGCTCCTGCTTCTACCTGGCCCAGACCCAGGTGCAGAAGTAGGGATGTTTGCCTGCTTCCCACAGCCCTTTACCCCCCTGCACCCCTTAGGGTAGGTGCACCTTGAGCCAGAGGGCATGGAGCCAAATGAGGTGGGGAGAAAGGAGGGAGCCTGAGGTGCAGGGGGTGTCCCTGGCACACTGCACTCCATCCCCATCCCTGCTTATTGTCTCTCTCAGATCATACCCATCCCATGCCCAGGGTTGTGCTGAGACGCTGAACTCTCACTCTCCATTCAGGTGCAATTTGGCTTCTGGCTGCTGCGTTACATCTGCACATTCATGCTCTTCATCCTGGGCATGAAGGCCCCGGGGCTGCCCCGCAAGCCCTACATGCTGCTGATCAATGAGGAGGAGCGGGATGTGGAAAACAGCCAGGTGAGTCCTGGGACTGAAGCAATTTTCAGATATGGCTGAGAAGGAGCTGGGGATAAAATGGAAATACAGCTGCCCTGAGATCAGCGTCTTCAGAAGATGTGGGAGGAACAAAATTTAGGGCTGCCCAAGCTCCCTGCTTGTTGCCAGTAGGACCCTGTTTGGAGGATGGAATGGGCATTCGAGTGGGGCTGGTTTTCTTGGGGTGTTGCCCAGAGCCATTGCGAGCTGGGTTAGGGTGCCAGGGCAATGACTTCTTGGTCTGCTCTCCCCCAGCCACTCCTGACTGATGCCAGCAGGACCACCTCCACCTGGAAGGATTTCCGGAGGAAGCTGCAGCTGCTGGTGCCATATATGTGGCCAAAGGGCAACCATCTGCTGCAGGGGCTGGTGCTGTTCTGCATGGCACTCATGGGGCTGGAGCGGGCCATCAATGTCTTTGTCCCCATCTACTACAAGAACATCGGTGAGGCACCTGGAGCTTGGTATATGAGGCTCACCACAGCCTCACCAAGTGCTGGCGGGTGTGCAAGTGACCTGGAGGGCTGCAGGGGTTTGGCAGGAGCAGAGTCCAGGGGGTCAGGGTCCAGTGCTGGCTGCTGGGGCTGGTTCCCACAGACACCCTGGGATGCTCCCTGTCCTTCCATCCTAACCCTTGACATACTTCCCACAGTGAATGAGCTGACAATGGGCGCTCCCTGGCACATCCTGGCCTGGACTGTCTGCAGCTATGTGGGGCTGAAATTTCTGCAAGGTGGAGGTGCTGGTAAGGACCATTGGGGCACTGATTAGAGACAATATGAGGCACATCATACCACTGCTGGGGTGGCCAGCGGAGCCCATATGCCCCATCACTGATGGTCTCTCTTGGAATCAGCAACCAGGGCTGGTCCCAGGATAGGGAGAGTGAGTGGGCTTCATCCCAAATCTCCCTTTCCCAGCTTGGCTTTCTGAAGTCTGCTGCATGCCCCAGTGGGGCTGATCTCTATTGATCTTTCCATGTTGCCCTGCAGGCTCCACTGGCTTTGTGAGCAACCTGCGCACCTTCCTGTGGGTGTGGGTGCAGCAGTTCACCAACCGGCAGGTGCAGGTGCAGCTCTTTGCCCACCTGCACGGGCTGTCCCTGCGTTGGCACCTGGGGCGTCGCACTGGTGAGGTCCTGCGTAGTGTGGACCGGGGCACCAGCAGCATCAACAGCCTGCTCAGGTCAGAATGTGCCCATGGTGGGTGGGGGGTGGCCAGGCAGCCCCACTGAGGTGGGCTGATGCCCCATCTCCCTTCCCACCCCCCAGCTACATTGTCTTCAGCATTGTCCCCACCATTGCGGATATTGTCATCGGCATAGTTTACTTCACCTCGGTTTTCAGCGCCTGGTTTGGCCTCATCATCTTCGTGTGTATGAGCCTGTACCTGAGTGAGTGAGGGGGGTCAGGGTTCAGGGCTGCCACTGTGTGGGGGGACAGGAGCCTTTCAGTGCAGCTTCCTCCTGTCCACAGCTCTGACCATCTTCATCACCGAGTGGAGAACCAAGTACCGTCGGGACATGAACACGCGGGACAATGAGGCCAAGTCCCGGGCTGTGGACTCACTCCTCAATTTTGAGACGGTACTGTAGGCATTGCAGGGGGTCACTGAGCACTGCTCGGTGCTGCAGGGGATGACTTGGGTGCTGATAGGACTACTCTGTGTCCTGTAGGTGAAGTACTACAATGCAGAGAGCTATGAGGTGAACCGCTTTAACGACGCCATTGTCAAGTACCAGGTATGGGGTGCTCAGCACCTTTGGGGGCACCAAGGGGGAAGAACCCAAACCTCACAGGTACTTGTGGGGATGATGGAGATCACCATGGGTCTGGTTTAGAGGCAGCAGCATCCCACAGGACTTTGCCTGTTCCAGGTCTCAGAGTGGAAGGTCAGTGCCTCCCTGGGCCTCCTCAATCAGACCCAGAACCTGGTCATTGGCCTGGGGCTTCTGGCGGGGTCCCTGCTCTGTGCCTACTTTGTCACCGAAAACAAGCTGCAGGTAAGGCTGGTGCCAGCCTATGCAGACCCCTGCTGAGGTGGGGCCCTGGGGCTGGTGGTTACAGACCCCTATACCCTGTCCCTTCCAGGTGGGGGATTTTGTCCTTTTTGGCACCTACATAATCCAGCTCTACACGCCACTCAACTGGTTTGGGACTTACTATAGGTAATGCTGGGAGCTGTGGAGGTGTTGGGTGTCCCCCTCTCCATGGGTGACTGGGTCAATATGTGCTCCCCCAAACCCTTCCCTCTGGTCTTTGCTTTCTTCAGGATGATCCAGAACTGCTTTGTGGACATGGAAAACATGTTTGAACTCTTTCATGAGGAGCAGGAGGTGGGTGCCACCTTTCCTGGACCTTGCTCCCTGGCTCAGCCCATGGCCCTCCCCTGGGGACAGGCTGGCTCTGAGGCTGCGCTTCTCCTTCGGCAGGTGAAGGATGTGGTGAACGCCAGCGACCTATGCTTGGAGGCTGGGCAGATTGAGTTTGAGAATGTGCACTTCAGCTACATGGATGGGTATGGGGTGCTGGGCATAGAGTGGGACAAATCTGCTATGGGACCTGGCACAGGGATGTGAGGCCATGGAGTGGCCCTGAGACCCTCTCCATCTCCCTCTCCCAGGAAGGAAATCCTGCAGGACGTCTCTTTCTCTGTGATGCCTGGGCAGACCCTGGCTCTGGTGAGAGTGAGACCTTGAGTGTGGGTTCACTGTGGGAGGGAAGGATGGGGGTAGAGAGGCTGGAAAATATGAAGGTAGGAAGGACAGACCCCTGGAAGGGCCAGCCCTTTCCTGTCCAGCATCTGGCCTCCAGCAGCTGGGAGTCTGGCATCTCCAAGTCCCTTTACCTTTGCATGCAGGTGGGACCTTCAGGCTCTGGAAAGAGCACCATCATCCGTCTGCTCTTCCGCTTCTACGATGTGCGGGGTGGCTGCATCCGCATTGATGGGCAGGACATCTCCCAGGTGAGGGAAGAGGGCCTCCAAGGACTGGGGGCGATACACCAGCTCATCTGGGCCTTGCAGCACTGCTCAGTAAAGGCACTGGCACCTCCCCAGGGCAGGGGTGAGCACGCAGCCCCCACAACCCCTTTGCAGGCTGACGGCTGCGCCGGAAGTGGGCTGAATGGTGCAATTGCGGGACCCCAGGCTGAAATGCTGGGTACTGACCAGGGTTCTCTGGGAAGAACTGGGGCACTGTCAGGGGCCCCCCACTGCAGGGTGGAGATGCAGCTGAGCCCGTGGTGCAGGGTGACCCTAGAGCACGTATCTTGCAAGGAGTGGGGCTCGTGGCTGAGGATAGGATTGGGTTTCGAAGGGATCTTTGCATTGGGTGTGCATCTGCCTGAGCCTGCTCCCCCCCACCTCCAGGTGAAGCAGGCTTCACTGCGCGCTCACATTGGGGTGGTGCCCCAGGACACGGTGCTCTTCAACGACACCATCGCCAACAATATCCGCTATGGACGGATCCTGGCCACTGACCAGGAGGTGCAGGAGGCAGCCCGGGCTGCTGACATCCACAACCGCATCCTTTCTTTTCCTGATGGTGAGACCCCTGCAATTCTTTCTATCTTCCCCTGCCATCCCTAAGATGTTCTAGCCGCCCTCACAGGTATCCCTGGGTGACATCTCCCACGGGGACACCTGCATGACTCTGTGCCTTGCTTTGCCTTTCTCTGCCTTCTTTCCAGGACTAAATCAGCCCTGGGACATGGATGGGCTGAGGCTCCACCACATGGCTGTCTGGTCACAGCAGGACCTTCCAGGGCAGCAGGTCCCCATCTCCATTTCAGAGGGCACCAGCACAGCATGTTTCCACTCTTGTGCCTGCAGGATACAACACCCAGGTGGGAGAGCGGGGACTGAAGCTGAGTGGGGGTGAGAAGCAGCGTGTCGCCATCGCACGCACCATCCTGAAGGATCCCCACATCATCCTGCTGGATGAGGTAACAGCAGCAGCCCCAGCCCAGCCCTACCCAGCTCTGCAGCAGCCCCGTGCCCAGCAGCTGCCCATGCTGCCTCTATCCCTTCCCCATGCTGTGTCTCTCCTGCAGGCCACATCCGCACTTGACACAGAGACTGAGAGGAACATCCAGGCTTCTCTGGCCAAGGTCTGCGCCCACCGCACCACCATCGTTGTTGCACATAGGTAGGGACAAGGGGAAACGGCTGATCTGGGAGGTGCTGGCCAGACCCCCCCAGAAGGCCACACAGACCTGCCCCCTGCTCAGGAGGTGAGAGCCCCTGGGATTGCATCTCCTCACACCGTGCAAACCCTCAGGAACCCTCTACCCCCCAAGTCAGGGTAACACCTGCTTTTCCCTGCAGGCTCTCCACTGTGGTGGGTGCAGATCAGATCCTGGTGCTTAAGGATGGGCACATTGTGGAGCGAGGGAGGTGAGCACAGGGGGAGGGCATCCCCTCCCTGACTCTGGGGCCAGCTCAGGACCCTGCATCCCTCTGCTCTCCTCACAGGCATGAAGAGCTGCTGCAGAAGGGTGGCGTGTACGCTGGCATGTGGCTGCAGCAGCAGACCGGGGATGAGGGCGAGAGCAAGGAGCGCCATACTGAGACGCCCCAGGGCAGCAAGAAAGGGTCATGAGCATGACCAGGAGCTCTGCTGTGACACTGACTTGGATCCAGGTCCCCACACTGCCTGGGAGTCTTTTGCTGGCTGCAGGCTGGGGCCCTGCTTGCCCTAGAGCTGCAGGGGCTTGGTTGGACACTCCACTACATTTGTACATGTTTGTTTTGCTGTTGTGTAGTTTCTTAAACTAGGTCCTTCCCAGGTCCATGCCTGTGTGCTCTGGGCAGGGTACGTGCCTCTTGGTGGGGGCAGGCAGGGTTAGTGCCTGTGCCCTTGAGTCAATGGGCAGCTCTGCCACGAGGCTGAGCTCCTTGGGCTTAGGTGGGAGAGGGGCGGAGCAGGCAGTCAGCACCTGCCCCATCCTTACGGACAGGGCTGAGCTTGGCAGGGGGCTGCACCCCAACAGCAATGGAAAAGCAGGGCAACTGGCGTCCCCTCACCGCTATGTGCCCCCCACTTCAACCACCATCCACAGAGATGTGCCACTCTGGACTGGACACCAAGTGACTGCTCCCTCAGGTACCTCTGTACCTTGTGCTATGCTTTTATTTTCTCCCAAGCAGCACTTTGACAAGTCTCAGCATTCCCTGAACCCAGCCTGAAGACCCCTCCCTCAGCTGCTCAGAGCAGGACAGCCCAGTCCTGTGCAGAACCAGTCACAGTCCTGCAGGCAGGAACGGTTCCAGCAGCAGGTGGGAAAGCAGCACAGCTCTGCATGGCTGCAGACCCCCTGCAAGAGACCAGCAGGACAAATCCCCCCATCCAACCAGGCTCCAGGCTCAGGGCTTTGTGAGGTGGGGTTCTGTGCTACTGCTATCCAGGGGGGAAACCTTGGCAACACAGCTGGCAGAAGGGAGGCATTCCAACCCCAGCAGCATTTAAACAGGGCCCTATTTAAGTTTAGGGCAGCAGAGAGCAGCCAGCAGCAGGAAGGCAGCTGCAGCCCTCCCGTGTGAGCAACGCTGGTAGTCAAGTCACCACTAAGGTTACTTACTATGTTAAACCAGAAAGGAAATGCAGCTCCATTCAGTCTCAGAGAGGTCTTGTGCCCCAGCCGAACAGGGTAAAGCCCAACGTGCTCTTGTGCATGCAAACAGCAGGGAGGCACCAAGGGTGTGGGGAGCGGGGAAGGGGCTGCCTTCACGCTGCTGGGAGGCTGCACATTCAGCTGTGCCATGCCCAGGCAAGAGACCATCATAGCCACGTTTGCTCTTTGCTGAGGGGCTGGCATGGCCCTCGTCGGAGCATGGAATCTAGGCCCCTGCTACTGCAGAAAGCAGCTACATCCCAGCTGTATGTCTGAGCATGCAGAAATGTCCCCACATGGCTCTGCCATCGCCCCACAGTCCCAGCAGTGTTGGGACATGGCTGTGGCAACGGTAAGTGTAGACCCTGGGCTGCTGCTTGCTTTGGTCAATGTGTGCCCAACCTCGTCCTGTACAGTCTTCACCTCCCCAGGAGCATCGGTAATTTGCTGCACTAATTTTATATAGGTATTAGGGCTGAAGTGTCAGTGTATATTTGGTGGCTTACAGCTCCCAGGGAGATGAGCTGTCCTTGGCAAGGGGCTCTTGTTATCAGTGTCCAGGCCAGAACCCCACAGCATCCATGTGGGAGGCCAGAGCCGCTCCTCAGGTCACAAGAGGGATCCCATGTCCGCTGGCACACCCTGCCTCACCTGGCTACGACATGCTGCAGTTTGATGGCTTTGGACCATGCGCCTGGAACAGAAAGAAGCACACAGTGAGCAAGGGAAAACAAGTGTTTTCCCTCTCCTACAAGAGGGCACATCCAGTGCTCGAGTTCCCAGAGCTGTGTGCTCAGCAGTGATGCTGCCACTGCCCCAGGCTGGGCTGTCTTTCTGGTGAGGAAACCCAGCCTAGACAGAGCCCAGAGGAAGCAGAACTCAGGGAGGCCCCCTCCAAGACACAGCTAGGCCAGGATCAACCCCACAGTAGCACAGAGCCCATAGCCAGCCTCACTCACCTGCCGCTGCAACTGCTGGTACTCGGCTTCACTCGCTGACAGTGCCTGGGCCAGTGCCAGATCTTCCTCCTCCTGTGTGCTGCTGGGACAGTGGTGCATTGTGTGCCTCAGCCTCCCTCAGGCTCACAGGCCGAGTGCTCAGAGCCCTTCTGGGTTTCAGCATCTCACTGCAACCCCCCAGCACATCTAAGGGCAGGGAACAACTGAGGATGACCCTTAACAGGCAGGGGCTGGGGAGGGAGCAGAGGATCCAGCTGTGGCTGGCAGCCAGCAGTCTGGGCCAAGGAGAGCCATGTTAAGCCCAGTCAGTAAGATGGTGCTTTTAGCAGCACTGGGCATTGTGCCTGGGGACATGAGCTCCTGGGTGCCCTCCATGAACACCCTTACTCCACCTGTCACACTTCAGCCAGACCCATTAGCTGACAAGTGATTAGACAATGGTTTGCCCTACTCTGTGTGTCAGTCACTCTTCCCTGCCCACACCCCTAGGACTGAGGGCTTGCTTGCTGAACAGAGTTCCCTGATGGCTCTGGACTCTTCCTTTTTTTTCTCCTGTCAGCCACAGAGAGGCATCATATGGAAACACGTGCTCAGAGGAATGTTATCCCAGAGCCACATGATGCTTCCCCTGGCACCTTTCACACACAGGGTGGGTGCACAACACACTGCACCACGTGCTTTGGGGCTGTACCTGGGTGGCTGTGCTGAGCTGCATGCTGACTCTGCCAGGGACATCTCCAGAGCTCGCTGCAGTGCCTCTTCCTCACTCTGAAACAAAACACCTTGTCACCAGCTTGGCCAAGAGGCAGCCCTGAAGCACATGCAGCAGGTACAATCTTTCCTGGCCAAGAGTGGGCAAATCTCTCTCCAGGAGGCCAGACACAGCCAAGGTGAAAAACAGGCTCTGGACAGACCTGCAGTGCTCTCCTCCTGCCCAAGGGGACACATCCCTGCCTCCTAATGCAGGAGTATGCCAAGAATACCAGTGGAAAGCAACTTCCACTCTCCTCCTCCAGCCTTTGTTTTGTTTATTACAGAAAGACAACACCCAAGGAAAACAGCTGGTGCACTTTGTCCCCTCAGGAAAAGCTAAACACCAAGCGCAGCTGAGAACTGCACAGGCACCAGAGCAAGCTCTGATTCCCCACAGAGCATGCAGGATCACTGTCTGCCAGGGAAGGCCCAGCTAGGAGCACAGTCACCTACAGAGCATGGGCTAGAAAGCATTTGTTGCAGTCACTTCCTAGAGGGCACAGAAACCACCCCAAATGCCCAGGCCAAGCCACTCACCAGCCCGTTCTGCAGCATGACAGCTGGAGGGGAGGTGCTTCGAGTCTGTGATGCAGCTGCTCTGCCTCCCCTGCAAGCAGAAGAGAAGCTGAGTTATTGTCAAGGCAAGGAGCCCTGGTACGACTACCAGTCCTCCTGAGGCACAAGAGGCAGGGAGCTGTCGCTCTGGCATTCCACAGGGAGCCAAGCTGAGCCTGGTCACGCCCACCTCAAAATTACAAGTCAGGCCATCACCTTACCTGGTAGAGGCTGGAGAAGAGGAGCTGTCTGCTGGCCAGGCAGCCCCGCTGCTCAATGTGGTGACTATTCCGGAGGAGGATGCCTGGGCTCTGGTAACTGTAGCGTGTCTAGGACAGACAGAACACCTGTGAGAAACTGTTTTACCATCATGAGCAATTCCTAGGCATTGAACACCTTGGGAGATGAAGCTGGATAAGCAAGACACCTCCCTGGCTCCTCTTCCTCCCATGTTGTGGCTGTTATTCCCAAGAGTTTCAAGTTCTTTTTCTCTCCCTGAAACCCTGCACCAGGATAGACAGAAACTTTCGGCTATAGAATAAGGGGTTGGGGAAAGAAGCAAGAGCAAAGCAGTCAGCAGGCAGTACTGACAGCTTTTGCTGCAGGACAGACTGTGCATACCACTGTGCTTGGCACTGCTGGAGGACATCCCAGCACACAGGGGCAGGGAATGTGAAAATGTAGCAGTCCCAGACAATGGGTCAGGAGGAGCTGGGCTTCTTCCCTGTCACCCATCTGGCAAACACAGCCCTGCCCCTGCCAGTCTGTGTGTTCCCAGGCCCTCACCCTGCTTTGGAAATGGGACGCCCTGCCCCACTGCAGTCATGGTCCAGGGGGTGCCGGTGCTTGAGGCAGTAGTTCTTGTGGCACTGATCACAGATCACCTTCATCATCTCCTTCTGCTTGCAGCCAGGCTTCAAACACTTATTGGTGAAAATCTGAAAGATGACACAGCAGTGGTGAAAAGGAGCACATGCTGCGGGGTTGGGGCTGTCCCTTCTCTCCATGCCAGGCCCCAGGCACTGACCAGCCTTCCGCACCACTGTATCTTCTGCAAGGCTCTGAAGTTTGTCTCCAAATACTGTCTTTCTTTATACAGTTCACTAGTAATTCACTGGTGCTTCAGTCTCCATAGACATGGGTCTCCACAACCACAGAATGCACAGCAGGAGAAAGAGTGCCTTGCCCAGGGACTCCTGCCCTCCATGCCAGTACAGTGGGGACAGCCCAGAGCATTCCAGCTGCTGCCGGGCTGGATTCCTGCAGGGCCAGCTCCCTGCAGCAATTTTATCTTCTGGCAAGATGGGGTAGCTAATTTCCAATTGCATTTTCCTAATAGCAGCATGCAGTTTCCCATCCTTATGTCCCAGGTGGCTGCTCAGCCCCATTCCATTACCACCTTGGTCCCAGACTGCCTCCACAAAGCCCTGTGGATGCACACACCTCCAGCTCAGCAACCTTCCCTGCCATCAGCCTGTGCCAACAGAGATAGCACCAAGCAGGGCTGAATCTGTGTTGTTTTCTGTTGAGGCCAACAGCTTGTCTGAAGGCTTCACAGATCTTAATCTGGAGATGGCTAGCTTCTCGTGAGAAAAGCCCAAGAGAAGAAAAAGTAATCAGTTTTTACCTGTGAGAATTTAGCATCAACAGAAGTAAGGAATTCAAACAATAGAAGGAGAAAAGAGCCACATATCTACACCTGTTATTTTTCTTAATGCTTGTAGGCTTACAAGCCCTATATAGTAGTATATTGTAGTTAAATAACAGCCAATGAATCTATTATAGTCATTTAGCAGCCAATGGATATGTAACATGAATAATAACATACAAAATTATAAAAGAGACTGCTTCCTTGAATAAACAGTTTTTTGCCCTTGTGTGAGGCACTGTCCATGTTTGTGTGTGTCACGCGGCCACCCCAACAGTGACAGTTTTCATCCCATTCCTAGGTTCCATCAGAGACCTGGCAGAGCCATACAGCACATACCTTGCGTTTGCGTTGCGCAGGGTCAGATTTGCAGTCACGGTCAATGTGCTCACCCACCACAACATCAGGCATCTCCCCCCGCCTCACAGGGACTGGGGTGTTGCAGAGAGGACATACTGGGACCTGAACATCCTGCAAAGACAACAAAAGGGAGCCTGGAGTAGGGACCTGGGCAACCTCGAGTGCTGCGCTGTCATCTCTCTCCCTTTCAGGACCTGCCTAATACGGCTTCCACAGCTTCAGCTGCAGTTTGAGATCCTGCTCATGACACTCCAACCAGCTTGCACAGCAGGTGCAGAGGCACAAGCATACACTTTGGGAAGAGAAGATGGTATGGCTGGGAGATGCCCAAACCATTTCATCCAGTGGGAGAGGGAGGGCTGAATGTTTGTGGCACTGAGATGCAGATCCTGGCTATCAGGGACATCTTCAGACTCAGTACACATCTCAAGGGGGACTGCTCAAGTGACGAAAGACCCCACAGATTATTATGACTGGTGGCTAGAAAAGCTCAGTAGTGCTATGCAAGAGGGTAGATGAGATCTGCTCTCTGCCCTTACCTTCTTGTAGGCAGATGTGCAATCATGCTGGGCGTAAGTGATGTGGTCGGTGCAGAAGATCTGCTCGCAGGCATCGCACTTCAGGGGAAGAAAGTCTAGGAGCAGGGATATGGCATGGGCAGAGAGCATGGAGATCAGCACTACCCACCCGCAGCTCGGGGGCCTCTCCGACTTCCCGAAGGCACAAGAATGACCCGCGGCAAAGCCAGGGCCGCATCTCTCATCCCCCAGCACGAAAACAAAAGGGCTGCAGGTCCATACCCACGTCTTCAGAAACACCCAAGGCTCCTCCTCGAAACGTGCCGTCCCCGAGATCAGGAGTAGCATCCTGAATCACACCGAGCTCCCCGTGGGGTGCCGGCCTCAAACCGGTGGGAAGCGATGCTGCCACAGCCGCCACGGGGTTCGCCCACGGGGTATGGACGCGCCGAGCGGCCCCGCGGCATGCAGCCTCGCCAGCCTGCAACACCGAGCGCCGGCAGCGGGGGTGCCTGCCCGGCCCCTGCCCCGCTATCGCCGGGCAAGAGCCGCTGCCCACCCGGGAAGGGCCGCGTACCCGGGCAGAGCCACCGGCGCAAACCCCGGTCTAACGGCACCGACAGCCAGCCCTGTCCTAGCGGGGCGCCCGCGGGCAGCGGGAAGGACCAGGGACCCCTGCACCAAGGGCAGCACGGGCCCGCCCTTCAAGCCCCGCTACCGAGCGGGCGCCCGGCGCCGCCCCGCCGCCTCCCCGCAGGCCGGGCTGCCCGGTCCGCGCCGCCTAGGCCCC
>VYZT01014659.1:282967-297538 GCA_013400735.1 Pomatostomus ruficeps | reverse complement strand
AGGTCCGGGAACTCCATGGCGGCACCGCCGCCACCGGCACCGGCGTCCCCGCCGCGCCCGCTTCCGGCGGGGCGTCACAGGGCGGTGCCGGGTACAGCCCCGCCCCGCCGGGCACAGCCCCGCCCCGCGGCTCCGGGCGGCTCCCCTACCCCTCCGCATCCCCTTCCTCCGGGAACACCGCGGGAAGACCAGACCCAGAGAAGTGCCCCGGCGCTAGGGCAAGGCGCAGGGCAAGGCGGAGTCCACGAGGGCCAGCGCCAGAGCCATCCTGCCCTGTCAGGCCAGCAAGAAGTGTCTCTGCCTCCACGGGACAGTTTGAACTTTTCCCTCCATCCTTCCTCCCCTGCCCCAAGGAACACAAACCACGGATGCTGCCGTGTAACAGCACGGAGTCTCCAGGTGCCATGCTACGATGCCCAGCAGAGCACAGAAGGGGTGCTAGAAGGGTCAGTGGTGTGGAAGGCAAGAGATGCCACAGCAGCAAGAAACTGGAGTACTAAACAGGGCCAGGAGTGAATTTCATTGATTGCAAAAAAATCAACTCCACAGCCACCCAGTAACAGAACTCAAATGAGACAGGGAAAAAAAGCAGTTATTGCCCAACACCCTGTTCCAGCAGTGACACAAAAGACAATAACAGTCTGCAGAAGGGGTCTCTTTGCATAACACCCATCTGCCCTTGTCCCCTTACTGCTACCCTCTGCTTCAAAAACCCCTTTCCTTTTGCTAGCCCCTGAGAGCCACATTTGACTGTGCACCCCATCCCTGCCCCCAGACAAAACCAATGAAAGTTAAAATTATTTACACTTTTAGCCATTTAAAAACCCAATAAAATAAGATTGCATATGTCCTACTGGGGATTGTGGGTATTAGCAGCAGCTACAGCTAGCTCAGTACTCTGCGTGCAAAACGAAAGACAAACAGAAGACAGACCAAAATACTGCACCATTACTAGGAAGCGTTTGCTGGGGTTGGTGTTTCAATTGTGGCATAAGGCTTCTAGGAGCCAGCTCCTCCCCAGCTGCAGGGCCTCCTGCTCAGCCAGTGAAGGCCAGGCTCTAGAAGGATGGAAAGGATTCATTATTCCAGACACAGCACATTAACACTGATGCATTTCCATCCCAGTCAATACAAACATCTAAAAACCCACTGCATGTTCACTGTGTGAGTTTTTCCTTCTTTCCAGTGATGATGGAGGAAAAGGGGGTGCACAAGTAAGACCTAAGACACAGATGCTGCTGTCATCACTGCCTCCTCCTCATCTCCTTGCTTTGGCAGCTCAGCAAGCTTGGGAGAAGAGGGAGACAGAGCAGCCTCTTGTGCCTCCTGCTCCTCTCCAAGCCCCAGCTCTACATCCATTTGCTCCAGCTCCCCCTGATCCAGTAGCTCAAAGTCATCTGCTTCCTCCTCATCCTCTGGTGAAGCTTCTGTCTCTGTCTCCACCACTTCACTCTCTGACAGGTGTGCCTGGAAGCTCAGTTTCTCTTCAGGCTCGGTGGGGAGGAACTCGGAGAGGGAGGGCCCCTCACTGGCCTCTGAGGACCGCAGTAGGGCAGAGAGGGTGTTCTGCACTGCCGTGGTGATGGCAGTGGTGACGATCTCCTCACTCAGTGTGTTAATGCAGAGGCCCAGGCCTGGGGCAGGGACAGTCTTTGGCTCTGCGTTGCCTCCTGCCGCTTGCCCACTCCCATTGAAGTGCGTATTTACAAAATGGAGAGGAGACGCGAGGCGAAGGATGGAGAGGTCAGAGTCTGCGGCCTCTTTCTCTGCTGAGTCCAGCTCACAGGCAGCGTGGGCAAGCTCAGGACCCAGAGGCACACCAAATGCGTCTTCATCACTCTGTGGTCCTAGGTCTCTGGAATGATATTCTTCCACGGATGGAAACTCTGCCAGGTCCTTGGAAAATGACTCCTCCGGCTCACTGTGCAGGCTCTGCTGATCCAGGTCTGAAAGGCATCAGCATTAAGGTACAAATCTCCTCACCTTAACCTCCCTCCCACCTTCCCTCAGCTGACACACCACAGCTGACTTTCAGCTACCTTCCCCATCCTTGGAGCACAGCAGGAAGAGGTCTGCAGTTATTCCCTTCTGCCAGTGGCATGATTCACGTGGAATGTCTGTGATCCCGTTCTATGTGCTCTGTGCTCAGAGAGGACTTCCTGCTCCAGCTCATGCTCTCTGCATCTAGAGCCCCCCATTAAAACCCCCAAGGTCAGGGAAACTGTGCTTACAGCACATCACCTGCCTGCTCCTCCCCAGACACCCAAGTGGCCACATCCAAGTGGTTACCTCCATATTCCTCACCACTAATCAGTCCTTCTCTGAGCTAGTAAGTCTGACAGGGTGAGGTGTCTGACCTGTTTCACCCAGCATCATATATGGGTGTGTGACTATCCTATTCAGTTATTTCTGTGGGCTTTGTGGGTGGCCTTGCTCCCTTGCTGGAGTCACAAGACAGCACTGCTTTGTGGGGCAGTAATTAGAGGCAGATGTCCACTCAGGACCAGTTTATGATTAACCATGATATTAGGGTATGCTGCACTGCTTCTCCTTACTCCTTTCAATGCTCTTCCCATGCAAATAGCTGGGTTCTCTCCCTGTCTTCGCATTTGTAAGACCCATTGCTCTGGGACAAAACACTGAGGATAATGGGGCAGCAAGGTGTTCCATCATGTACCTTCAGAAACATCCGTCAGCTGTGGGGTGGTAGCCCTTGAAACAGAAAAGCCCCCACTCTCCAAGATAGAAGCCTCCTCATCAGAGAGCTCAGAATCTGTGATTGACAGTGCCAGGGCAGTTTTCTTCACATCCACCTGCATGGGATGAAGGCAGAGAGACAAATTCCTATGTGTCTAAGTACCAGTGCCGCCTATGGGTGCCTCCAGACCTTCCAGACAGAATCCTTGCTGGAGGGACAGTACGCTGGCAAAGTGCTACCTGCACTGGAGGGAACGGCAGTCTCAGCTCACTGGCTTTCCTGCAATAAATCACTGCCTGAAGCTTTGCCTGATCTCAGTGAAGAACCCAAAAGAGGCAGCGCATGATGGGATGAGACTGTAGGAGTCTCAGAAGGCTTTGATCCCCTCTTCCTCTCCTGGGATCACCAAGGAGAACACCCCTTCCCTTTTGCATTCACACCAAGCGCAACGAAGCCTTCTACAAGTAGCAGTAGTTCAAATATCCTTTGGAAACAAGCTTCCCACCTCACAGCCCAGCTACATGCCCAGAGCTGCTATAAAGAAAGATGCTTGGTTTGTTTCTGTTCTAGAAAAGTCACACATAATCTGTCTGAAAACAGAGAACTGTGACAGAGACACTAGAGCTGCTCAGCTCCCTCTTCCAGTTTTGAGGAGCCCCTGCACATTACACCAGGGGAGTTAGTTTCTTCATGAGACACTCACATTCTCTGAGCATGAAGCATAACCATCAAAATAATTCTGAGGTCAACAGGAGGCTGGGGCATGACTGGTTCTGCATCCTGCTATAGCAGTATCAGCTCTATGGCACCGAACTCTCAATACCCAGATTGGAGACAATGGCCTTCATCAAACACATGCCCTTCTCCCCTTAGAATTCTGCAAAGAAGTGACTTATTGCTTGGTTGTGTATTATCATTGTTGCTGTAGTCAGACCACCCCTTGACTTTCAAGCTGCTATAGACCAGACAGAAGAGACTGGCTCCTGCTAAGCTCTTTGTGCTCTTACCACTGGGGAGAAGCCGGACAGCTCTGCTTCACTCTCACTCTCTGTCTCTGCTGTTGGCTCATCACCTGCTGCAGGCTCGCTCTTCCCTTGTCGCTCTGTGAGAAAGAGAAGAAAGGCTTTATATGACACTGAAGGAATTTTCTGCCTTGATACATCACTCTGCCCTACTTCTACTACCCTGTGAAAGTGCACAGGGTTCCTGGAGACAACCATAACCTATAGCTCTCATCTACTGTTCTCAGGATCACCTGAGAGCACACAGTTGCTCTCCCCATAACCCGTAAGTTTCCCCCTCTTTTCCCCTGCTCCTCTGCAGCCCTTCTCCACATAGTGTTGGCAGACATGGTCTCCTATTGTCCTTTTGCTAGAGCTACACCCGAGGTATACAGCATCAAAAAAAGCCAGAGAGAAGGTGGGTCCTTACTCTTCTTCTCATGCTTGTGGTGCAGCGTCTCTGCCTTCATACTGTAGTCCAGTTTCATCAGGACAGGCTCCAAACGTGTGTACATCCTCTGGATCAGCTCATGGTAGACCACCAGAGGCCAGAGCAGAATGCTGAGCACTGTGAACATGGAACACAGGGAATGTTAAGGACAGACCAAGCACAACACGACCCTTCCTGTGGTACCACTGACAACATCTGTACCACGGGAAACACATTTCAATGGCATGTGCTTTCCCATCTGACTGCCTAAAAATCCTCATCTATGGCTCTTCTTACTCATTCCACAGCCGCTTGATTAACCAGGTTTTACTGCCAGATCTCAGATAGAATATAGAATTATGTTAAGATGAAGCATAAGCCCTTCTCTTCAGCCACTGCACCCCAGCCTCAACATGCAATAGAAGCCCTGAAATGAGCTTAAATGAGAATTAAAACTAGGCATCACCAAAACTTTTATACGGGTAGCAGCATAGAACTCATATGTAGATGCGCTCACAGCAGAGAACTAGAACAGTTATTAGGGACTCACAATGCAGTGACAAAGGTCTATTTATCCAACATGCAGCTTTGTTAACAACACTCTCGGTATGGATTTGCCCACGTTAGGAACTGAGAGACTCTAGCTTCGGGCTTCCCTGGAGCCTCGGCCAGCACAGCCTCAGCTGTGGGGAACAGAGGGTCCCAATGTTTTAGTCACGGCTCCCCCTCCTGTCTTTGCAGTTGTACTGCATGCACGCGCTTACAGAGACTTCCTGGAACATATTCCCTGTATATTGATTCATCATCTAGCACAGATTCCCTTGAGAAAACTACAAATCTGCTTTTACCAGCCTATCAACAGCACACTTAGGTCATATCTCAGCTTAAGTCACACAAGAGAGTTGCTTATACTCACAAATGATGTAGGAGATCATTATGCCTGGAACATAGTGTCCAACTACAGCCAGAATCAGGCAGCCTGAACAGACACTCATGCAGAACTGAAGGAAGAGAGAGGAACAAACAGAAGTGACAAGAGGCAGAGATACATCTACACAACCAATGCCAGAAACCCAGTTAGTGCAACATGAGAGATGGTCCTAACCAAGTCAGTCAGCCAGCTCTGCAGCAAGTACATTCAGGTCCTGACAGTCACAACTTGGACAGCTCAGCTGGGTTAAGCTGTAATCAATAGAGGTTCAAGTGCAGGATGACCAAGGTAACCCAACGCCCCAATAAAACAAATCAAAACTTTATCAGACAGTTCTTTATGAAGTAAATTACATTCCTTGAGGATAGGATGGGATATTGCAAATTGCCACTTGTACATCTCTCCTGTAGAGCTCAGCAATTCAGGAGAAAACTGTACTGTCCCAACACAGACAGGAACTTGTTACAGAGTCACCAGATGCTGTGCCAGTGCTGTGCTGGCAGCTGGCAGAAGCATTAGCAGAGCCCATGCTCCCATCAGACCAGGACCTTCCTCCTCTGGAAAAAGTGAAGTATAATGGTGCAGTCCTGATGGCTTGTCTTACATTCTCCTGGGGTGGGGAGAAATGAGCATAGACAATCTACAAACCAAGGCATGGGTTCAGATATGGACTAAATCCAGCAATTAGGAGTTCAATTCATAATGGAGAGGGGTCTGCAAAAGCTAAGGTTCCTCTATGGGTTTTGATCCCAATGAATTCATTCTCTATGGGCATCTTTGGACCTGGTCTTCTACTTCCTGTGGCTGGGACAGAAAAGGAGTAATAAGCAGTGTTAGAAGCCCACTCCTTTCAGCACTCTGAACCCCAGGAAGCCTGACACAATCCTAGTGGTTGGTCTGTCCTACTTTTTGTGATGCTAAGTCAGCTCCTGTCTACAAACCCTTTCCAAACAACATACATCACAGCCATTAGAACATGTTTAATGACAAGATTTCATGCACTTAGAAACAGCACTGTGCTTGGACTTTGCTAGCTACAATCTTGGCTAGTGAAATAGGACCAGCTTAAGAATGGAATCCATGAAAGGGCCACACTCTAAGCTTCCCTTTTTTCTCCCCAATCCCAATCTAAGAGCTTCCTTTGCTCACTAAGAAATGAAACTAAGTACAGCAAACCATTCACAGGAGGGGTTAAGTTCAGCTCCAGTTTACAAATACTGGAAGTCAATTACTCATTATTTAAACTTCCCATGGCATAGAATCTGCAAGGAATGAATAGCAAATATTGGACAAGGATAGCAATTGTAAAAATATTGAATTTACATTCTTCCATCACTTTCTCCACTAGTAATGGAAATAAAAGCCCCTGCACAGAAGAGTAGGTATCTCCAGCTTACCTTGGCAGGATTTTGCCTCTTGTACTGTAGCAGTTCCTGCAGGTACAGCCTGAAGGTGACCCAGCTCTCTGCCAGACAGTGGCACAGCTCAGGGACACTGAGCAGGTGAGGCTGTGCCCCTGAAGTCACCCCCTCACTAGAGACAGACAAGAGCAAGAAGACAATCTTTGAACATGGTCTGTTTTCCTGGGGGGGNGGGGGGGGGGGGAGGAACAGCTGCCCCAGGAAGCAGAGGTCCCTACCAAAGGCTTGACAATACTGACTGCATCTTCAACTGAACTATGGAAGATGCTTGATTATGAGACAGTTTTTCCCTTTAATCAGGAAGAAAGTCAAGAGACACTTGAGCCAAGCAGCAGCAGATATCGTGCTACAGAATCCCCATGCCACAAGCCCAAGATGCAAAGTAGTTTATTCAAAGCCACGCAGATAGAAGCATTGGAGGTGGAACTAGTTATGTCGCCTCCTCTGGCACCAAGTCCAAGGTAGCCAGAGTGTGGTGCTCAGACCTACAAGCATGGCCAAGGATACAAGCCATGCCACCAGAGAGAGCACGTTCAGCCTGCAGAAGTCAGTCTCAGTGATTCCTTCTCTCTCGAAGATTCTTAAAATAGCTCAGGACAGACCCAGGGAAGAAACCTAGGAGTTCCTAACTTCAGACGTACTTGAGCTTTATTGCTACAGAAAGAACTCTAGCTTTCCCCAGCATCTCAAACTGTGGCTCCTGAGCTGATAAGCAGCTCCCAGTGCAGAAGTCACTAGCAATGTTTCACAGCAGGAGCCACGCAGTTTATTGAGAACAGGAAAAAAGGACAGGTGAAATCACCATACTAAATTAAGGCTTCCCCACTCTCCCCACTCACCAAGAAACACATCTGTGAGCTTACCTCTCTCCTCCTGGCTCCTCTGATGGCTGTGCTGTAGAGAGAACACAGCACATTAGTCAGACAAGTGAAAAATACTACCCAACATTTTTACCAGTTGAACAGAGCAGAGCTGGAGATGTATCATCCTTAGCTAGGGATGCACCCTGGGGACCTTCTTTGTGCACTCACGCAAGCAGGAATCACTGGCTTGGAGCCTGAGCTGCGAAGGCTTTTGTGAAGCATGCTTGGAGACTTGGAGCAGCAGAGCACTGGTCTCTGAGCACCTCAGCACACCTTGAAATCCAAAACACATGGCAGGACACTGATATCTGAGGTGTATCCTGGTGCCAACATGGGGCCCCCCGCTCCAGGGATCATGCAGCTTTTCCTGGTGTCCCACATGTTTGGGCAGTGCCATACCCACAGTGGGTGGCAGCACTTGTTATTCACAGGGGGCTGCCAGCACAGTTTTGGATCTGGGCAAAGCTTCAGCTTCCATCTCGGAAGCATGGCACCAGGAGGTCTGAGCTGCATTTCCCACTGATCAGCCCAGCCCTTGGCAGGATGCTGTGTACAAACACCAGAGATGTCCCTGCTGTCTCCATCCTCTCCCATGGAATTAAGTAACAAACAGCAGTCTCGTGCATAATTTTCTAATTTTAGGGCTCTTTTATGTCCCCTGACAGCCTTTTGTGCCAGGCATAGACATAACTATACTCCTCGGGTCCATTACTCTGGATAAGAGCAAGGGAAAGGCTCTCCCATTCCTCTCTGCACTGAACCCAGTGATGATCAAACAGGCACTTAGTTCATGCAGTACTGAAGAGAGAAGCAGTGTTTCAATAGCAGAGGTCATGTATGATTATGCTCTGCTTTTAGATACACTGAGAAAAAAAATTTCTACGACAACTGAAATTCATGAGCCTGGTTGATCACAGATTTGGATATCCTGGCAAGCTGACTGGTGTCTCAGGATGTACAGGGCTCAACCAAAGCTCTTCTATCAACACAGCCTTTGTAAGACTCCTCTGTTTAACAATACCCTGTCGTGCTGTGATAGCTCATTGAGATCTACCCTCCTGTACCAGTCTGCCCACTGTCCTAGAGCTGGTAGGGATTGATATATCTTTGATGCTGTGTGACCAGCAGCAAACTTGGTGCATGAGGTTATAACCCTAACCCTGTCCCCCACACTGTATGTCACCATGTAAACAGAACTAAAATAAAGGAGGAGAGCTTATCTTCAGAGACCAGGCTTATAGTCAGAAATGGGCTAAGGAAATGCAACGTGTGCAAAAAGGGGTTTGAATCCTCCCTGGAGTCACCAGCCAAGCACAAAGTCCAAGAGTGGTAGTGACTCCCCCAGGGAAATGCACTGAAGAGGTGAACAACCATCACTGCAATCACCCAGTCAGATTTCAGACTCCATCCAGCTCAAGCCACAGAAGAGACTAACTGCTTATAGCAGCCCTGCCACTGTTCTCCCAAGACACAGGATGTAGGGCCAAATCTGTCAGGCTCCTCCTCCCGCTGCAGGCACTGCACCAGCCGGCTCGAGGCCAACCACCCAGGGAGGAGATGATTCTTTGAGAGTGTGACCCAGATTTCCAGTAATCAGGCCTGACAAGAGGAGTCAACTGCCCTCAGTCTGGGCTGCTCATTTGCTCCTCTGCCCACAAGCATTTGGCATGGTGGCTGGTGCAGCTCACAGAGGGAACTTGGGCTGTAAAGTGAATATTATGGATGCAGCTCCACCCCCGCAGGGCAGCTGCTTCCCTCCTGCAACCTCCATTGCTGTGTTTTGTTATTGTGCTCAGGAATCTAAAGCTGCTTAATCGCAGCATGCAGAAATCCAGCTCTATCTCTAAGCCTCATCTATTACCTGCACTAAATCACCAAATACATTACATCTGGCACTGGCCAGTCTGTGAGGACTGGCTACATCAGTTGTGCAGTGTATCAAATGAGGTGCTGGGATGCTCGCCACCTCTGCTGGACAGATGTGCCAGCAACACAGTAAGTGGGATGGCACAGGAACCCCACTCCTCTCTGACTGGTTGCAGTCATCCAAGCCATCCAAAATACACCAGCAGAGGGAGTGAAAAAGTTCTCCTCAGTTGATCCCGAAGGTTTCAGAGACACTTTGGGGAGCAGAACATTTCAGCAGGCTGCAGGGTCTTCATGTGATTTCAGCTATCTGGCAAAACACAAGCCGTCTTTAAGATCAACAGTATGTTGCTTCCTGTAGTAGAGTAGTCTGCCTGCTGGACATCTCAAAGCATTGGAGTCTTGCACCAGTTGTAAGAACAGCCCAACCCCAAAAACCTAGAGCATTTCCAACAGGAAATGTTCCCTTAGTTAAGGCTTAACTCCGACCTGTGCTGAAATACTGTCGAGCACTAGTACAACTAAGTTGGCAAAGAGGACACCCAGAGCTGGCCTCAGATTATCAATAACTCGCTGAAATATTTCTGTCAGCATTTCACAGTGGACTGTGGATTAATACAAATCACCTGACATACACTAGACTCTTCTGAGAGATCAGAGAGCCATGCAGGAGTTTAGGTTACATGTTGGTACTGACAAATTATTGCTGATGGATTCCTTGGCTCTTACAGGTTTTCAGTGCTCCCCCAAGGGACATTCTTCACCTGTGTGTAAACTTTAGCTAGAAAGCAGGGGTCCTTTTTAAGGAGTACTAGGATTCAATTGCAATGCAACTTCTGCTAGAGCTCTTCCACACTGCACTCTCTTGCACTGACCAAAACACAGCTGCCAAACAGCAATGCTACTGAAAACATCCCTACTTGATATCCATTTCAGGAGAAACTGGAGATGCTTCCTAAGTCTTTAAATAATATTTAAGTAGAACTCCATGTACATATTGAGAAAATACCCTGCTTGGGAGCTGAAAATATGCAGTCCCTTCTGAAAGGACTTACAAAAGTTGTACATCTTGATGCTGTTAGTGTAACCCTGATCACAGTATGTAACTGCAAAATACATGCTGAGGTTTCAGCATTCCTTCAGAAGTCTTCTTAAAAGCAGTCATCTGAGACATACACAGCTGTCACAAGCTGAGGTTTGTGTACGTATGTGCTGACTTTTGAAGGTATGGTACTGACCCATCTCCTAGAACTCCAGAAAAGGCTTACAGGAAGCACTAAGGACATAAGCCACAGAGCTGCAGCTCTGTTTCATCAGGAAGTGAGAGCCAAACAAGAACCCCTAAGTGTTCAGGAATACCAATTCAACAGGAGGCCCCTCAGGAATGCAGAGCACCACACCTTCCTTGCGGAAGCAAAGGAAACACGGTCCAGTGGACCATGTCAAAATCAGGGCTGTGACCTAACCAGACACATCAGAAAGATGTCCCTGTTCTCTGCTGCTAGCAGCAGAAAAGCAGGAAGGAGTGAAACGTGAAGAACACTGAGAAGAGGCACAGTGGGATGTGCACCGACTTCTAGCAGAGCTGATGGCATAGAATGAGCCTAACACCTGGTGTTGCTGTTTTGTTTGCTTTTCTTTTTTATTCTTCACAGCTCTGCACCATATAAATTGATTTCAGTACAAATTTCCTATTTCTTCTATGACAACACAACTTTTACAGGCCAAGTACTTGCTGGAATGATTCCACCCCTACCTGCCTCAATGACACCATTCTGTACTAGACACCAGGCTTTTGCATTTCTGGACACGTTTCAAGTGAGGTGGTTTGGGTTGGCTTTAAACTATTCCCTTAAAAAACCAATGTGAATAAGCAGGAAATTAAATTGGCCAGTCCAGTTTAACTGCCTGGCTACCTGAACCACATAAAGCAAACAGTTTCAAGACTACAGCTGTAACATATCTAATCTTATCAGGATTTCTGTGAAAGCACCCTTTAAGGCAGTACCCTTTTAGGTCAAATAAAGGCCACCTTACAAACACACACATAGAGGGGCTGTCATTCAGAAACTCTCCCTAGAGTAGAGGGGCAGGGATGGAGGGCCCTGAGCTGCCTTTGAACCGTAGCAGTAGATGCAGTAGGCAGGTCTGGGTTCCGTCATTTAATAAATTCCAATGAAGGAAGCACTCAAAGCAGACAGCAGCCAATCCATGCCTATCATCTCTATGAGGCTATGCCTCTTGCTGCTTTTGTGTCTAATGTTGGCACAGACCCTTCAATAAACGGGAAAGATAAGACAGGTGATCAGACTCACTGATTAGCTGGAGATGAGAGCAGTACAGGTCTGCTGCTGTCAGACCTCATCCACTCTGCTACCTGCCACAAGAAGTGGCTCTTATTTGCTCTGCCTCTTTCAGGGCATAAACCCACACTGAACTTAACTAACACCAGTACACTTCCATCCCTTCCTTTCCTTCCCTCAGCTCAGCTGGCCATATGTGCTTAGACTTGAAATGATCTTTTTGCTACATCTGCAGGAGAGAAAGGACACAGCAGAAACACATCAGCCCTGACACTAGCTTCTCTGGCAAGCTAACTGGGCCCCTTAGTCACTCTCAAAATGAGCCACTCCCAGAATTTCTCAGCACTGGGAGCAATTCCCCCCCCCCCCCCCCCAGAGTATTAGGATACATCCTAATCCTCGGACACAAACAGATAAGAGGCAGCACCAGTACATGGACCTGCAGTTAGAACAGGAATGGGGCTTATACAACTGCTGAGAGAGCCCAGGAAGGGCCATAGCCATAGCCCAGCAGCTGGTAGCACTGAGCTATGACACTATCTACTGTGTCACTATCTACAGTGCTAATCATTACATACCTGAGAAATCAAACAGGAACCTGGGTTTCCACTTCTCCAAGAAGAGAATGCCAAGAAGGGACATGCTGAGGAGAAAGAGGGGTCTCAGGGAGGTGGAGGAAAACAACCTAGAAATAAAACAAGAAATTGTTAGGCAGGGAAAAGGCAGCAAGTTACTGCTCTTGATGAGCAGATAGGTATGTCTCAAAGCAGAAATATCCAACTCCTATGAGCCACTGTAGCAAGCATTGTACTCTGCAGACACCCACCCACACCACAGCACATTCTCAAATGGTGCCTTTGCCCACCACCAGACGGCTGACTCCTTGGCATCTCCCAGTGCTCTGCTCCCCTCTTCTGAGCTCCTCCCCAGGTTGCAAAACAAAGCTAATGTTCCCTTGTACAAGTCCCTTCAAAGCCTCAAGGTGGAGGCTCTAGATAACATAAAGACAGATTACTGTAGCAGAAAACTATTTGCAACTCAGCCTATTTGCTGAAAACCTACATCCCATTTGTCATGGCAAGGTCCAGCATTACAGGCAGTTAACACATCTTGCCATTCTAGATGCTCATTCTCTTATCACAAACCTCTCCCTGTTACACCAGAGCCTAGCTAGCACTTAAATGGTTTAGTTGCTCACTTGACTTTATCACAAAACCTTTCATGTCCCTCATCCACACGCTGGTTCAAGCCACTTGCCAGCTCACACAATACTTCTCAACACAGCTGTGCAATGCCACTCAAAGAGTTTATCTCCCCACTCCACAGAGATTCAACAGCAAAAGTGCCAGGGTGGCACTTGTGCCAGCAGTGGCTGTCTGCATTTATCCTTTTCTCTAGTTTAGAGGAGCTGCTTTTAAGTCACTCCAGAAAAAAATACCAGGGAAATGCATTCAGCTTCACCTCTTTAACGAACATTCCTTTCCAGAAAGGAAGAGCCGTTTCACTTTTTTTACCCTGCTACTCTTCAGGGAGTGTTTGCCAGTAACTAATGTCAAATACAGCAAACAATGACTGGAGTCAGGGAGAATCTCATAGTGCAGACCAGGGAGGGGTTCCCACCAAGCCACAGTCACGGGCAGAGAACCTGGAAACGAAATGTACCTCAATGGGAAGCACAGAACAAAACCTGCACTTTCCATGGGCTTACAGGACCTTTAACAAACTAAACAACAACGTTTGTGTTCCTTCTCATTGAACAGCAATTCTGTAGCTTAACACATGATCTCTGGAAGAATTTCCTCCTATTCCATCTAATTTATGGATTGCAGTTAACAGATGCTGGCTGAATCCTCCATGGGACCCTAGGTGATTTATCCTCCTCTGTGGTATTTAAATCTCTCTCAGCTGTCCCATATTCTGGGCATTCTTTGTTCTTCTCGACCTTTTCACGCGCAGGCCCTGGGCTGTCATTGTCTAACACCTCTGCCATCTCGCCCGCACTTCTCCCCCTCCTCCTCACTTCATAGCTGTGCTCTTAAAAATTTTTCAGCTGGTAGAGTAGTCCAAAAAGTTTATGTACCTGGCTACCACATACACCTCTGATAATTGTACGGATGAAGGAATAGAACATAAGCTGCCTCAACAGAGAGGCTTCAAAGGCTGTTTGGTCACATACTTTTCCCTCCTCTAACTCCAGAATCTGCCCCTTCCTATTTCATCTGCAACCAACATTTAACTCTTTCCCAGGCCACTTCTGACCTTTTCTGCTGGGAAGACCACTGTCTGAGAGCATTTGCATCAGTAAAACTGACTCACTGTTTATACAAACAAACAGGATGTTTTTCATTCCCATCCACAGATGGGCTCTGCCACTCACACTCCCATCTCTTCATGCTACTGCCCTGCTGGAGAGGCAGAGAAGGGAAAACAGGAAGGGAGGAATACTCTCGTGCTAAAACGGAGTGAAAAATCAGCACCTCCCCCGGGAAAGATTACCGAGCAGAAGGGTTTAAATAAAATGCCCCAGGGCAGCTGCCAATGCAGGAGGCCATGGAGCTCTCTGACCGCAGTTTCTGAGTGAAACGAACTGATAAAAACACGGATGCAAAAATTAAGCAGAAACGTGCCTGGGCGAGGTTGCAGTTGGGCCCATCTGCATTTTATTATCGCGGGACAAGGCAAATCCTCCTGGCACTTTCTCCCCTCAGGGAGGGGCCTGTTTATGCCTGTCAGAGGAAAACAGCGCGGCTACTCCCGGCTGTGCATATCCCACGGCGGTGCGGGCTGCGGGAACACACACCGCCGGCACCCAGGGCCATCACTGCAGGCCCCAAAGCCGTCGCACGCTGCGGGCACGACCACGAGCCGGACGGGCGGCATCGACAGCCCCCGCTCCCCCTTCCCGCCCCAGCTCACCAGAGGGCCCCGCCGAGAGCGGCCGCGGTGACCAGGCTGTGCAGCGGCCTCTCCCACACCAGCAGCCGTTGCGCCGTCGCCAGCGCCGCCTCCCAGCCCCGCAGCCGCTGCCGCAGCGCCGCCGCCAGACGCGCCGCTGCTG
>VYZT01014659.1:250761-282916 GCA_013400735.1 Pomatostomus ruficeps | reverse complement strand
GCCGCCGCGCGCATGCGCCCGGGGACGGACGGAGCGGGGGGGAACCGGGTGACACCGGCCGCGCGTGCGCCCGGCGGTGGCAGGGGCGGGGAACGGCCGCGCCCCCGCGCCGGAACAGGAAGGGCGGAAGGGCGGGCGGTGGCGGTCGGGCTGGGAGCGGCTTTGGGGCCTCCGTTCCCGACACTGCGCCGGGCCTCGGCCTCGGAGCGGACCGACACCGTGCCCTCAGAGCCGGCCCCGTACCGCCGAAGGGGACCTGTCAGCCCCCGCCCTGCGAGCGGGCAAGATGGAGCTGGACGAGCTGCTGCTGGACGAGGAGGGCGCCTTCTCCCTCGCTGGGTTCCAGGAGTTCACGGTGAGTATCCGCGGCCCAGCCTGCTCTCAGCAGGCCCCCAGGGTGATCCCCCCTGTCCCCCGCTCCCGGGGAGCCCCGTGTGGCCGCATGCCCCGGTTCGGTGTAGCCTTGAGCTGGGTTGGGGTGGAAAGCGCGGTGTGAGGAGTGCTCTCCGCCTTCCTCACGTTCCTCTGTCTGCCTTCAGTTCCTGCCCAGGCACCAGCAGCTGAGCGAGAGAGTGCGGAAGCGACTCTATTATGGTTGGGACAAAGACTGCAGCCTGGATAATCTCTCCAGCCCCGTGGCAGGTGGGTTGCTGATCGTCCCCAGATGGGAATGCTGAGTCAAGGGGGTTGGAAGTAGCCCAAGGGGCCGAGACCAGTAGGTCACCTGCTTCCTCCCCAGCGCCAAATCCCACCCCTGCCCAGCCTTTCCCTCTCAGTTCAGCACAGCAGGGCAGGATGCCAGAGCCTCATGGTTTCTGCTCTCTGTTTTGTTGCCCATTCTGGCCCACTGCTGCGTTTTTGACATCTCACTGTTGTGTAAAGTCCTTTAGATTGCTTGTGAATTCCTTGGCAGAACAGGTTGTAAACTTGGTCCTGATGAGAGCTGTCTTGGACAATTGCTTGTGCTCTGCAAAACGCTCAGGGGTTTGTTCAACTTCTAGTTGTGAGAACCAAGGGGACAAGTTCTTGCTTTGTGTTGGCCTGGATTGCATTTTTTTTCCTGTCGATTCAGCAGTGTTTTGGGGAGCAGAAGGACATGGCTTGGTTAAAGCTGAGGAACTGGTGCAGGTGATGGTGGAGAAGACCGGAAAAGACCAAGCAGTGGTTTGTTAGAGGGCCTTCACTGTGTGATTGTCTTGGCATTTCCATGAGCTGCTTGCTAGGGAAATGGTCTGAAGTTGCCAGGAGGCTGTGTGCGATGTGCCTTGGGGAGGAGGAGGATGCTGAACGTGTGGTTCCAGAGCAGACCCAGGCAGAGCAGCCAGCTGCCTGGGCACTGCTGGGAGTCACGAGTTCCAACACAAGCGGCGTGAGGGAGGCTTGAGGCTGACATTACACTGGGGTACAAGGTGAGACTGTTCCCTTGATGAAAGTTCAAAGGGTAGAGTCATGCAGGAAAACTGTTGGGGTCTCTTAACTCTAAGAACTGCCTTGCACTCAGGAAATGCCATGGATCCAGCAGCTGGGGGCAAAGTGGCACACAGAGAATGTGTCCATTGCCTGATCTGCTTATACAGCCTTTCTTCACCAGCTGCTGTCAAAAAATAGGGCCCAGGACTATGACATCTATCTTGGTACAACTGTGTCATTGCTACATGGCAAGTGTATGGCACTGCTCTTCAAACAAGGTAGAGGGTTGTTGGGACAGTCTAGAGTAGCAGGAAAAGGTCTTTGGTATTGGGGGTTGGTTGCAGAAGGCTGTATGGGGCTGGCTGGGGAGAGAAGTTGAAAAGCGAATTTGTCCTTTGGAAACAGAAGAACAGTAACCACACTCAGTGTGCTGTGGCTGTGAGATGGGAAAACTGATCAGCTGTTCTCCATGCCCTCTAGGGCAAAACAGTGTTTTGAGTTGGATTTGTGGACTGAAGAATTTGGTTTCATATCAGGATAGAGCCTGTAGGGATCACTTGGGATGTTGGTACTGCCTCTGTGGTGGCACAAGGGTGACCAGGAAGGGCAGAAGGAGCGGCATCAGTAGGAGAGGCTGGGTGCAGCCAACGAGTGGCTGGAGCTGTGTTGCCTGGCTGTACGTCATAGTAGCGTTGTGGCTGAATCTTTTAGGGAGGTTCCTTAGAGCAGTGTTTTTCTGAGCAAAGTGGTTGCACTTTGGGCAAATCACTCATGTTAGTGCAGTCGTTCTCTTAGTTGCTGGAGAGATGTAGAAAGGAGGGGTGTGATGATACTTCCCCTGGTAGCTGGAAATGCAAGGCTATTGGGATGAACTCTGCTCTCAACTCTGTCAGCCAAGGGCTCAGAAGCAAAATGGAGTTGAAGTTTCCTGTCTAAAGCATTTCTTACCAAGCACCAGAATGCAGTGCTGCTTGGGATGCTCCCAGCTGGTCCTATTGTGTAGGGAAGCAAGATGGGAGCTGCTGGAGCCATCTGCCAGTATATGTTAGTCTCTGGCCTTTTCAGTGCTTGAGTGCTGAGGCATGTCCTTGAGTACGGGGAAAGCAGGCTGAGCTGCAGTTACAGTGTATCACTGGTTTGATACCCTGTTAGTGCCTTCAGGCTCCTGCCCACATGGGTACCTTTTATGTCATCATCTCTGGAGTGCTGGGGCTGTGGTGTAGGCGAAGCTGGATTGGTGCAGATGAGATCTGGAGGAGGGGGAGGATGATGCTGGTTGGAGGGGAGCAGAGGACCATGAAGATGTGGTGTGACATCAGGTCTAAGAAGGCCTCCCCAAGGGCTGTCTGAGGTCCTGCGGGATGAGGGGAGGGTGTTTCTCTGCAGCTGACTGCTAGTGGTTCCCCGTGACACAGACCTGCTGATCTGGCACTGCCACAGGGCCTTGGTCACTCACATCCTCTTCCTGCTGTGATCTGCCTGCCCTGCATATTTGTTTGTTCCTCACTTGTCCCTGACCTCTGATAAGGCCTGTCCTACCTTCATAGTTTAATTTAAACTTGAAGGGCTGACCAAACACTAAGACCTGATAGGCTTGTAGGGAGAAGGGGAAGGGTGGACATGGACTATGCCACATGGGGCTAACTCTTTTGGTGCTTTTCTGTCTTAGATATTGCTGTGGAGTTGCTGCAGAAAGTGGCTCCCAGTCCTATCCGCAGACTCCAGAAGAAATACGTATCTCATGTTTCTCGGTAAGAATCGAAATGTGTCCCTTCGTGTCCTGTGTCAGAACTTGAAGCTCTAGTCTTACCTGTGACTCACTTCTGTCCCCTAGGCCAGCTTTGTGCTTAGGCCTGATTAGTGTCAAAGAGAAGCTGGAGTAGGTGGCATAGACAGCAGGCACAGTGACTTCCTGATGCAGCCAGGCCTGCTTCAAGGTTGTCCTGGTCTCTGTGGTGCATGTGTGCTTTTGTTACTGGGAGTCTGTACTGGCTGGATCTGCAGCCCCCTGGGTAACCAGGTTTGAAGCTGGAGTCTCCTCTTGGCAGCTGAGCCCTCACAGTATGCCTTGCTGCAGGCAGGGCTGCTCAGTTAGGAGCTGACTGTGCCTGGGAACAGAAACCAGCACTTTCTGCTCTCCACCCTGCATCCCCTGCATTTTCTCTTGCTGCAGCTCAGGAAAGCTGGCACAGAGCTGGCAAGGCTGTGACCTATCTAGCCATTTGCTAAAGCTTCCTACTGCTTGCATGGGGAGGGAGCAGCCAAGGTGTGCCATGGTGCCTGGGACATTTGTAGCATTGATTCTTGCCCTCTCTCACAGGGAAGCTTGCATCTCGCCCTGCTCCATGATGTTGGCACTGGTTTACATTGAGAGACTCCGACACCGGAACCCTGAATACCTCCAGCAGATCTCGTCTTCAGACCTCTTCCTGATCTCCATGGTGAGTGGTGGGCAGGGGGTTAATTGGGCTGGAGGGAAGCCTGGAAGAGTGCAATGGAGGATGAGATCCTGTCCTTTCTGCTTTTAGATGGTTGCGAGTAAGTACCTGTATGATGAGGGTGAGGAGGAGGAGGTGTTCAACGACGAGTGGGGAGCAGCAGGGAAGGTGGACGTCCAGACCATGAACACACTGGAGATGAACTTCCTGCGTGCCATTGTAAGTGAAACTGTCACTGCTGCCAACTGTTTCAAAGAGCAGGGGAAAAGAGGCATTGTGGGGAGTCTGGATTTCTGGTTTTCCCCCGCATGCTCCTGTGAAGGGATACAGAAGGATGTGTCCGGGTGCTGGTGACCTGCCCTGAGTGCACTGACCTTTAACTGCTGCCCTGACAGGACTGGAGTCTCTACACAGATCCTCGGGAGCTGTTTGAAGTGCTGAGCTGGCTGGAAGGACGGTAGGTGTTTGGGGTGGGAGTGATCCCGTCATCCACATTGTAGCCTGACTCTGCCCCTGGAGATAGCCCTGCTGCAGTGAAATAAGAGGTTGAGACACCTGCGAGCCTTTGCTAGGCTCTGTATCTCCCCTTTACAGAGCTTAAGCAGGGTCTTCTCCAAGCCTGCCTGGGGCTGAAGCTATCTTGATGGGGAAGGTCCATGCCACACCCACCATTCCCTTTTTTTTCCTTGCAGTGTGGCTGAAAAACAGGGCATGTGGCGTGGCTGGTTCACTTACACAGATCTGTGTGTCCTCATGGAGCAGTCCATGTGGCAGCATGTGCTGGGCCAGTTCTACCAGCAAGTGGTGAAGGTAAGGGCATAGGAGAGCAGCTACTTGCAAGAACATGGGACCCAGCAGGCCATGGATTTGGAGCAGGACCTTCTTTTCCACTGAGAGCAGCACCTTGGTTTATTCCCTGTTGAAAAGGGAAGCTGTCAGAAGATGCTGATTTGCAGCTGCACTGCCTGAGGCACTGCAGTCTGGTGCTGGGTGGTGTGCCCTGTGCTGGACTGCAGCCCCACAAGGGCATGGTGGGTGGCATGGAGGCAACTGGCTGCCGGCTAGGGTTTTGAACAGGAACTGTTGGTTTTTAGGTGGGGCATTTTGGTTTGTGATATTTAGGCCCTGTTTTGGGCAGGCTGTGTGCCACGCACTGTTAGCAGTGTGGCTGCCTGCTCTCGGCATCCAACCGTGGAGCTGGTAATGTTTTTTCCCATCAAGGCTGCTGGGTTGATCGTGGTCATGTTGCATCATGGCTGGCAGGGGGTGCTGCTGGGGGTGTCTGAGCTAACATTTGGTTTCTCCTTAGCTGGCCTGCCTCTTGGGCGTGGTGTACCTGACCGGTTTCGCAGCCATCTTCACCTCTATCACTGTAGTGCACCGGTCTGCGTGCATGAGGAGCATCAGCACTGCAGCCCCCCGGCCTGCACTGTTCCCCGAAGAGGGGAGGTGCCAGCTGGATGCCCAGCCAGCCCTGGTTCCTGGCCAACCCCAACCCAAGCTGCCCAATGTCTCCTCAGCCAGCTGCACCCATTGCCTGGGGGAGAATGAGACGACCAAGGAGACGCGTTGTGGGGGTGTCACAGTGACTGCACTCTACCTGTGGGGCAGCGTGATGACGGCTCTGTCCTACCCAAAGGCACCTGATCTAGCCCAACACAGGAGCCTCCCACAAGGTCCTTTCCGGAAAGTGCCCACTGCCTGTGAGAGATCCAACCATACCACCCCCACTGCAGCCCCCAGCCAGCCTGGCCCCTTCGGACTTGCCATGCTCCCGGCTCCTCTGGTGCTCCACTGCCATGCCTGTTCAGCCACTGCGGGCCCCACATGGGATGCAGCCCCCAGCCGTGAGGACTGGCTGGACCCTCTGGGGCTGAAGCAGTGCTTCTTGCACACTGCTATGGATCTCAGTAGAATCAAGAGCTTCATTTTTCCCAGCTAGGAGTACAGGACAGCAGCCCCTTTCCCCTTCCCTTCTAGTGTGGCACAGCTCACTTCCTTGCACTTCTGGGACCCCTGATCCCTGAAACTGCATGGGGCTGGAGGCCCCTGCATTACTTTCAAACCAGCACTTGTGTCCCCCCAACCAGGGCAGGGATGTTGTTCACTTAGGGGCTGCTGGGACAGGCTGGGATAGAGCTGGCTTGGTGGGGTGGGAACTTACTAGCTGGAGGGTAAATATGGGTTGTCTTTGACCTGGGGTGCTTGTGTAAAGGGGGTATTGTACCTCTTCCTGTAGTGAGTGGTGTTGGACAGAGGTGGCATATGGGATGTTGGAGACTGGGACTGTGTGCAGGGTGGAGGGGCGAAGGCAGTGACCCTAGTGAGAAGGTGGGGTGCCTGGGGTAAGGGAGAGGAGGTTGAAGGAGGTGGAAGTGACCTGGCTAGTCATAGCAGTACTTACATTTGGGGGCTGTTAGGCCACTTCTTGGGACTTGCAAGAGTGACACCAAGCAGGTACCCTGACGTGGCTGTGCCCTGCTGGGCTTGGTGGGGATGAGGTGTTAGGGCTGAACTTCCTTATCCTGCTTGTGTTGGGTGTTTTGAATCTGGGGTGCTCTGTGACCCCATCCCAAACCCCAGCTGTCTGTGTCTGTGAGTGAACAGTGCCTGACTACTCCTGAGAGTGGGAAGAAGGCACCTTGTCTTGCTGACCAGGCCAGCTCATCATGCCCCTTCTTTCTACTGTGGATTTTACACCTGTTTTTCACTCTTTTGTAGATGCAAATCTCTTCCAATAAAAGTAGTTCTTGCTGTGTACCTGCCTTGTCCTGCTGAGCTGCTCCATACTGGCAGCATGCCTGCCCCAGAGTGGAGCCACGTCCATGCAGCTGTGCCTGCTCCTGGAGCTGCTGTGCAAGACAGATCCTAGTGCTGCCAGTGAGCCCAGGAGACACGCAAGGCCTGTCCTGCAGTCTCTCTCTGGTGCCAGGAGGAATATCAGGTCTGGTGCAGGCAGGGACAGCAGGAGAAAGGAGGATCCCCATCCTTGGGAATGCGGGGAATGCGTGTTCTCCTCTGCTCTTTGCTCTTTGAAGTCTTACCTGTTAATGAGTGAGCCTTGAACGGCAAGGACTCGGCCAGGTCACTGACACAGCCACCTCTGCCCCATGACAAAAACACAAGCATCCCCTGCCTGTGCGCCCTTGGATCCTTTCCACCCAAGCAGGCAGCTCTTGTCCCTGGCATCTTTGTCCAGTGGCAGGATTCAGTACTTTCTTAGGAGAATGGGGGATATAATAGACCCCCATTAGAGACCAGGCTGGACCAGCAGGGCAAGAGATGCTGTGCTGTGGGGAAATGAGCAAAGACAGGGCACACTGAAGCTGGAGGATGCTGTTGATGGGAACAGTCTAAGCACATGGAGTAAGAGGCGTTAAGGCTGTGGCCTACCCAGTCCCTGCCCAGAGAGGCAGTGATGGGACCTGGGCTGTGGGTAGTTGACACTGTAATAGTGTCTGATGTCCTGGTTGTGGCTGCCTGTCACCTGGCCCTTATGGTGACAAACCAGGGTGACACTTGCATTCTTGACCGCAAGGGCAGGTTACTCACCAACTCAAGTTAATGGCTAACCCTGGGGCAGCTCCTGCAGAAGGTGGAAGTTCAGCCATGTGAGGATTTCTGAGGAGCTCTCAGGAGGGTGGGAGCCTGCCCCACTGAAAACTGGGAGCAGTGTGGGGAGGCAGCAGCATGAATGGGGGCCATGGCAGAGCACTTGGAGCTGGGAGCCCCATGCTCACATCCTGCTCTTCCCAGAAGATGTGCTCCTGGATGGCGACCTGCAGCTTAGCCCTTCAGGTAAGGGAGGACCATGGTGAGCAGCCAGAGAGATGGAATGAGTAGGCTGGGATCTTCTTGGATTGCTGGGCAGGGGCTGCATCCTGCCAGGCAAAGGGTGTGTCAGCACCTTGGCAGTGGTCAGTGTGTCCTGGGAGGGGAGTGGGCAGTAGTGAGTGCTGCCTAGGTGGTGTCAGTGGGCATCCACCCTCTCAGGGGGACTGGCCAGGGGGAGCTGCAGCTCTGGGTGCTGCAAGGAGTTGTGACCGCTCCATCTCTTCCCTGCACAGCACCTGGCCGTGCAGACCTCCTTGCTCTGCATCTTCCACCTCCTCCTACTGCCCACCCTGCCCCTGGAGCCACCTCATGCCCGGACCACCAGCAAGCTGCTGGCACGCAGCCTCTTTGCCTGTGGCATTTCCACTGTGCTGCAGACCACCCTGGGGAGCCGGTGAGCAAGGGGGATGACAGGGGAGCAGCTGTCACCAGGAGGAGGGTGATGCCATGGCAGGGCATGTCTGTCTCCTAGGATGTGAGAAGATGAGCTTTGCTGGAAGTGGGAAGGGGCACAAGGAAAACCACTTGCGCTGCATCTCTGCACAGTTGTCACAGTTGTCCCGTCCCTCTCCCACATACAGAAAAACTGCTGTGCTTTCCCTCTAGCTCCTCACTGCCTTGCTCCAACATCATACACAGCTCCTTCAGAGCATCTGGTGCCTCTGCTGCTCACGCAGGAGCTGTGCATGGGATTTGGCAAAGCCTCTGAGCTCTGTACACATTCCATGTGCTGTCACTTGGGAGGTACTAGGGCACATGTAGAATATGGGGTAACCTCCTGCCACTTTGGGGTTTCTATCTGCTTCCCTTCTCACTCCTGTTCCTCTGGCAGCCTGGGCTTTTGCAGCAGCCCTGTTCCCTTCCTTGTCCTTCCACCCTAATGTGCCCTTGTTGTCCCCTTCCTCAGGTTGCCGCTGCTTCAAATCCCATCTTTTGAGTACCTGGTCCCTGCCATGGTGCTGAGCTCCCACTTGTCCCCCAGTGCCAGCACAGACAGGAATGGTGAGCACAGCCCTGGAGCCTGTGTCCCTTGGGGCCTGGGCCATGCTGGTGCCAGAGGAATGGCAATGAGGAGGTGCCTGGTAGGTGGGGTAGGGATGGGGGGGTAGCAAGGGGTCCTGCCTGCTGGCCCCTCTGGTGATTGTGCACAGCACTGTACTCTGTCCTGAGTGCACTTGCAATGTATCTGGTCACCTCTCTAGGGTCAGGCCTGATGGGGATGCTGGCACACCGGTCCTTCTTCAGCCAGCAGCCTCCTTGCTGCATGCTCTTGGACACAGTTCCAGGAGCCCAGGATCCACATGTATCACACCCTTCCAAAATTCCATTCCAGGCACAGCCATGGCCAGTACATGCCTTGTACCTCATTGCAGAGACACAGGAAGCTGGGCCGACTCGCTGCGAGAGGTGGGTGCTTCTATGCTTGGATGGGGGTCCCCATCCTGCTCCACTTGTCATCCATATCCACATATCCCCAGTCTCTTTTCCTGGGATTTGCCATGAATAGAGGTGCAAAGGCAAAGGGGATCATGATGCATGTGCATGTATATGTTTCTCTGTGCTTGGGGTGAGCAGAGCATGTGAAAAAAGTGATGCTGCTGGGGCAGCGGGAATGTGACCATGGGAAGGTATTGGACTGCTCTTCAGGTATCCTGCCTCACAGGCCCATCTTTTCCTCTTTCAGGTCTCTGGAGCAGTGCTGGTCTCTGGGCTGATTCAGTTGGTGCTGGGAGTGTCTGGCATGTGTGGGTGGGCAGCGCTGCACTGTGGGCCCATGGTCCTGGCCCCCAGCCTCTCTGTCATCGGGCTCTCTGCATACAAGGAAGCCGCTTTCTTCTGCTCTACTAACTGGGGTGTAGCACTGCTGTATGTGAGCCCAGGAACTGTACTGGTGTGCACCTCCTGGGGCTTTCTTTCACCAGCAGGACAGGGATGGGGCACCCCCGCAGTGCATGGCGCACATTTGGGGCCCCATCACTGACTGTCATGCTGTGTGGTGAGCTGTGCTTACTCTCCTAGGCTCATGCTCCTTGCTGTTGCCTTCTCCCAACACCTGAGGTCCTGCCACCTGCTCTTCTGTGCCTGGCCCCACACCTGGGACAGCTCCACAGAGTCACCAGTTCCCACCCTGCGCATGTTCTCGGTACTGAAGAAGCCTGCTCTCTTCACTGTCACCAGGCTTCTCTCTCCAAGCCCGGGTCTTTGGTGTAGGGTTAGGTGAGACCTGGAGCACAGGCAGGGGCAAGAAGCTCTGGTGCAGCTCCCAGAACATGGATGCTTCTGGGGGAGCTTTGGGGACCTAGGGTGTTAGAGAAGAACAGCTTGGGATGCTTCCTGCAGGGGTAAGAGGAGATGTAGCATGACTCCTTGGGAGATATGACAGGACAAGGATGGGGTGCTGGCCAGGGCAGGCAGGGGAGGAGGGTCCTCTGCTGAGGGTTCTCTTTTGCCTTGCAGGTACTGCTCCCATTTGCTGGTGTCTGCATTGTCTGTGCTATCCTCAGCTACTTCCACATTCTCTGGGAATCACTGGACCTGGCCATGGCACAGCTGTCCTGGGCCAACAGCACCTTCAATGCCCCTTGGGTCCACATCCCCTATGCAGGTGGGGGGCAGCAGAGTTGAGTGCAGACATCCACATTTAGAGAGGACTTCTATCACCTGTCCCTTTTCCCTCTGCTGCAGGAGAGTGGAGGTGGCCACTGCTCACCCCCCGGGCGCTGGCAGTGGGCATTGCCATGGCCATTGGCTGCAGCATGAACTCTGTGGGCTGCTACGTGCTGTGTGGGAGGCTGCTGCGAGTCGCCCGGCTACCCCCTCACGCCTATAACCGGGGGCTTTGCATGGAAGGGTTGGGCAGCCTCCTGGCAGGACTGCTGGGCACCCCCGGGGGCACAGCCTCCAGCATTGCCAACACCTGTGCCATTGGCCTCACGCAGGTATTCCAAGGTAGGGGGAAATGGGTTGGCAAGGGATGGGGAGGCTGTTGAGCAGGTGTGTGAGACTTGTAATGGTCAGGCTGTCACTGAATGTCCAGGCAGGTGTGTATAGCAGAATGGGGTGGGAGATAGAGTAGGGGGTGATGCTACCCATCCTCACTTTCCCATTCTTCTTTCTGCCAGGCTGGCTCTCGCCTCTCGGTGCAAGTAAGTGCCCTGGCATGCGTGGTGCTGGGCATGTCCCCGAGGCTAGCAGGGCTCCTCACCCACATCCCACTGGCAGTTCACGGTGGGTACCCTGCCCTGCCCCTTGCTGCAGCACCTGCAGCCTGCCTGGCACTACCTGACTCCTGCCCCTCACAGGAGGGGTGCTCTGTGTAACCTACGCCGTGGCTGTGGGCACGGGGATCTCCTACTTCCAGTACACAGACATTGACTCAGGGAGGAACATCTTCATTGTTGGCTTTGCCATGTTCATGGCACTGCTGGTACCACGGTGGTTCGGCACGGCTCTGACTCCCCTGGCCACAGGTAGGAGGGACATTCCCCAGGCAAGGCAAAGCCTTGAGTCCCATGGCATGGTGACCTCAATCTCCAGTGTTCTGGGAGGGTGGGTCAGCTCATGGTAGCAGGCAGCTCCCTCCTCAATCCCTAATTCTGCAATGGCTGCTCCTGCCCCTTTCCCCTGGCTGGGCTGGGACCTCCTGGCTGATTCTGGTACTGTCTCTGCAGGTTGGGTGCCACTGGACCTCCTCTTCCTCTCCCTGCTTCTGGTGCCTGTCTTCTTAACTGGCTTCTTGTCATTTTTTCTGGAGAACACAGTCTCAGGTGAGGGGCTGGTCTAGGTTGCTCTGCATATTCCCTGCTCTGAGGATTGGATCTGTCCATGGGAGTGTTTCCAAACCACCAGTTCTGCCTCCAGGCAGTTCTGCTGAGGGTCCTGCGGCTGGTGTGGGCTGGGAGGATGCACCTGGAGGACGGCACTCTCATTTCACTGCCTATTTCCCTGCTTGCAGGAACACTGGAGGAACGAGGGCTGCTTTCTGAGCAGCCATGGAAAGTCAGAGCTGGTGACTGTCACCTCCATGGAGAGAGAGGTGAAGCCAGCCAAGCATATAGGCTCCCCACTGGGCTAAGGAGGCTGCTGCCATCTTCCTGCAAAGCCTTTCTGTGCTGCTTCCTCTGCCCAAGGAGTGAGGAAGAGGAGGAGAGCAGCTGTGCCACCGAGGAGGGGACTGCTGCCCCAGGGGAAGGGACACACCTGCTCCCCAAACCCAGCTCTGGGGACCTGCAGCCAGCAGTAAGGCCAAGCCAGACAGACATACCTGCATGGCACACTGTGGCCTGACCCTGTCACATCAGGGCACCTCGTGAAAACAGGGCTGTGCCCTCAAGGCAGCTTGTGAGCCACTTTGCTCCTCATTCCTGAAGCCCTTGAGGACTGGAGGAACCTGAGCTTCCACCCTCCCAACACAAACCTAATTTCCCTGCTTGAGAACAAGATACTAAAACCTTCAATCAACTTTGCCTTTTCCAGGGGTTTCCTTTCCAGATGGGATTTACCTAGGGGATCCCCTGGTGCCCTGAGGACTGTGACTGGAGGGCAGGGCCACCTGGTGCCACTGCAGCTGAGGATGTGGGTGCCTCTAAAATCCACCATCACCCTGTGGAGATGAGTAGGGGAGGGCTCAGTGCTTTTACCAGCCCCAGAGGACTGTCACTCTGGCTATGCTCACCTGCTGGCACTGTGCTCAGAAAGGACTGGCTCTCCACCTCTTCCCTGCTGTGTCCCAGTTGTGCCTATGGCCCCTCGATGCCCATGGCACCAGGTATACACCAATGCTCTGGCACTCCAGGATGCTCCAGGCTGGGGGTGCAACTCAGCTCAGTTTCCCAAAACAATGAACACCCTTTCACCTACAGTAGGATGGTCCCAGTAGTGCTCACCATATAAATACCCTCTGGGCATTGCTGTTTTGACTACTGTAGCCAACAGCAGATTTCCCTAGACAAGAACGTTTCCCTCCACCTGGTCCCAAGGTGAAACACCCAAAGCTGGATGCAAGGTGGGAGGGATGTTGCGGCACTGTGTGTGCAGATCACCAGATGTGAGCCCTCTTTCCCCAGCTCTCTGTGACCCCCACAGCTGTGCACAGCAGTGTAATGCACAGCTCATCTTCATCTAGCCAGCACCCCCACCTGACCCTAAACTTCAGCTGTGCCCGAAGTCCAACTGGGTCCTGCACCCCAAACCTGGTCGTGAAACCTAGTCTGTCCTGCACTGCAAAGTCCTTGCCTACTCCCTATTCCCTGGCACCCTGTCAGGATGCAAACACTGTGTGATGCCCACCCTCCCCTGGCACTGCCCAGAGAGGTGGCTGCAGCCTGCGTGCTAGGGAGAGGGGTGAGTGGAAGGGCATGTGCAAAGAGTGTAAATGGGAGACACAGGGACAGTGCATGGGGACAGTTTGAGGGCCCAGGGGGCATGGCCTCAATGCATGGAATGCTGGTGGGGGATCAGAGTCAGAGAATGGGTGATAAGCTTTGGAAATCAGTGCCTGGGGTAAGGGTGGGACTCAGCGTGGAGGGAACGGGGGGTGCGTGATGTGCCAAGCTGGCACAGTGCTGCTCTGTGCCGCCTTGTGAGTCCAGTGCCCAGGCATGGGCACAGAGGCACCTGCAGCCCCAGCTACGCAGGGCTCGCTGTGGTGCAGCAGCCGAGCTCCCGCACAGCCTGGGAGAGCAGCGGTGCGGGTGCGTGCCCCGGCCGTGCGTGCCCCGGCACCCGGGGGCTGAGGAATAAAACTGGAGCCAACGGACAGGAGGAGCCCCGCACTGCCGCTGCCTCTCCGGCTGTACTGGACCCTGTCCCCAGCTGGGCACTTGTGCCAGGACATTTCGTAACAGGCGCAAGCGCAGAATAATGTCCTAAGGCATTTCGGTCCCCCTCAGCGTCTTGGCCGTGGTACCCCTTGCGGCAACGGGGGACACTCTGGAGGGACACGCCATCTCGGTGTGCTGTCCTCGTGATCAGGCAAAGGAAGACGAGCCCCGCTCCCGGGCTCTGTGGAACGGCCGGCAGTTCCCGTGGCGCAGGGAGCCGCGCATCCCGGCGTGCCCCGGCACCGCACGCCGCGGAAGAGAGCAGCATGCCGGGAGCCGTAGTCTGCCCTCGCCTCCGGCCCGGCGCCGCTCACCAGCCCCTGCCTCTGGTTCCTCCGGCCGCCTGCTCCTGCTGCCCTCGGGTAATGCTGCGGCTCCGCAGAGCCCCAGGCCTGCGGGCACCCCGCGGGCGCTGAGTCTCCGAGTGTTTTGGGAGGCATGGAGCCGGTCCTAGGGAGGAGCGGGAAGCAGCAGCGGGCTGCCGGCACTCTGCCGGTGTCACTGCGGGCAGCGACAGCGCAGGCTCGCGTGAAGCGCAGGGACGGGATACCCCAGGAGGAGGAGGGTGCAGCACCCTGTTACCCTCCCGCTACCGGCGGGGCAGCCTAAATGTTAATTTGGGCGTAGAGGTCTTGCCGTGTTAATGCCAGCAAGCACCGGGTAGCCCGGGGAGGCAGCAGTTCTGCTACCATGCGCCTGCTGTGCATCTGGGGTGCTTCTTGTGAGCTGCGGCAGGACCTGGCCTGCATAAAGCTCCCAAAACACACGCCCCAGCTCTGCTGCTTGCATGTGTGACCAGAGTATCCTCACTGGCTGAGTATCCTCGCTGCCGTGCTGTCAGGGGGAACTGCATCATAAATGGGCCAGCCGGGACTGATAGCCCCTGTGAGGCCACCCCAGGGACCAGGTCTTCCTGGGTGGGAGTTGAGGCAGAGACCTGGTTGCTCTCTTGCAGATGGAGGGCTCCAAGGAGCTGGAAAGCAGCCTCCTGACCCAGCCCTGGGCTTCTGTTCACTTTGGCGAGTCCACTTTTCTTGCCAAAGTGTGCTTCAAGGATACTGGCTATATCCTGCTGATCTCTGACCTCAGCAGTATCTGGTATGAGAGTGCAGATATCGAGGCTGTGGGACAAAGGTCCAAGGTGAGTGTTTGGAAAGGCTGGGGACCTCCTTTTCTCCTCCCAGCAGATGACATACCAGCATAAACTTCTTGGTGACACAATGGCTGTTGGGTCTGACTGGGCTTGGGTGCAAAAGCCCAGCCTGGGAAGTCCCTGCGTGGCTCTGCCCAAGTGCTGTCACTTCACTTGGCGAAACACCCTTCTCCTGGGAGAGTGGGCCACACTATTTAGCATGCATGGGGCAGCCAGGTGGGTCTGTGTACAGAGGCTGGCACAGTCCCTTCACTTGTGGGCTGGATGGGCAGTTGGTTTCCCCAGGGTCAGTGTACTAAAAAGGAGCTTGAAACAAGGCTGCCTTCTAGTCAGTGACAGAGAGATTCTGTTCACATTCATAACTAGCACAGTCTCCTATGGGGCATCCTTGTCAGGTCCCCAAAAATGCATGGAGCTGTGCCTCATCTCCTCAGCCCATGTGCCCAGGCCCTCACATGCTGTTGGAGTGGCATGTCCCTGTGTCACATAATGCTGAGTGGCTGGTGGCAGGAGGGATGAGCATATGGCTGCAGCCATCCCGCAACTCTGGCAGGTTGTCATGCTGTTGGCTCTCAGCCAGCCTGTGGCACTTGTGGTGGCATGCAGAACAGATGTGTTAGTGGAGACTGTCACACCCTGACCATCCTGGACTGGCAGGATAGGGGAGCCTTCCCAGCATGGCTGGCTTGGGAGAATCAGTGAGGAATATCGTGTCAGAGGGCTGGAGGCCAAGGCCCAGGGGTGGCTTTTTGCTGTGGGACATGCAGTAGTTTGACTCCTTTGGTGCTGGGATTTCTGCTGGTTTTTTCCCCAGTGCTGTGCTGTGCCCCCTAACCTTGCCTTTTCCCAGGAGCTGAACAAGCGGCTGACAGTTCACGTGTCCTCCTTCCTGAACCACTTGAGCAACCTGATGTGCCCCTTGCTGGCAGGGGAGCAGAATGCCACCACTGCCTTCTCCTGTCACCGCTCTGCCAGTGGCCTCAGGCTGCATGTGAAAAGTGAGCTGTCGGGACTGCCCTTCTACTGGGACTTCCACTGCTGTCTTGCTCCCGTGGAGATGGTGAGTGAAGCTGCAGAGAGTTCAGGGAGGGGAGTGGCCAAAATTAAGGGTTGTCTCTTTATGCTTGGAGGCTTTTGAGTAGTCTCGAGCCACGCTGGTGGCTGCAGGTTGCCTGACTCTGCTTCCTGCTTCTCCCAAGGTTTACTGTCCCCGTTTGTTCCCACTGAGGCTTTGGCACCTTGATTTGTGCCATGCAGTGACACAGGGATGGCTCAGAACATGCCACTGCCGGGGCATGAGTGATATGCCCTTGTGAGAGCCCACCAGGAGTTCTGCATCCAAATCTGGGGTCCTTGGTATAAGAAAAACATAGATGTGTTAGAGCGGGTCCAGAGGAGAGTCACAAAGATGATAAGAGGGCTGGAGCTCCTCTCCTACAAAGACAGGTTGTGAGAGATGGGATTGTTTGGCATGGAAAAGAGAGGGCTCTGGAGAGACCTCCTTGCAGTCTTCCCGTACCTGAAGAGGGCTTATTAGAAAGAAGGAGGACAGCTTTTTACGTGGGCAGGTAGAGATACGACAAGGGGAAATGTTTTTTAACTAAAAGAGGAGACATTTAGATTCCTCATTATGAGGATGGTAAGGCACTGAAACAGGTTGCCCAGAGAAATTGTGGATGTTCCTTTCCTGAAAGTGTTCAAGACTAGCTTGGGTGGGGCTTTGAGCAACCTGATCTAGTGGGTTGTCTTGAAAGTGCCTTCCAAACCAAACCTTTCTATAATTCTATGTCCAGTGTGGGGTGATGCCCTGTCAGCAGCCCTGTAGAGTGATGCTATTCTCTTTAGCAACGAGCCATGAAGCAGGGCATGGAGCAGCAGGTACCCCCAAAGAACCCGCAGGTCATGACGGGTGGAATCAGAGCGGGGTCTCCCCGGCTTTTAAGGGTTTGCTGTTCGACAGGGCTGCCCGGCGCGTTGCGTTTCCAGAGGCATCCCCTCCGCCGGACCCCGCAGGTGGGGCAGCGCTGCAGCCGTGGCTCCCCGCGGGGCCCTGCGTCTCTGCGCGCACAAGAGGNCCCCGCTCCCGCCGGTCCCGCTGCGGGGCGCGTTTTCTCTGCCCCCGGGCGGCTCTGCTTGGGCGTTGCTGGGGGAGAGCCGGGCTCCCCAGCTGCTGCAGGGGCTGTTCTCACCATCAAGGTTGAACTGGGAAGCAAATATTCGGGGTCCTGGCTTGGCTTACCCCAGGAACTTGATGTCCCTCCTCGGGCAATACGCACAGAGGCTGAGCTGAGGAGGTGCAAAGCCCCTGTTCCTGGTTGCTCCTCTACTTTATCTTGGACATGCACTGGATGTCTGCAAGACACCACGGAGGTGGGAAGCACCCAGGGTCCTGAGTGTGGCTGGTGTGGATGCAGCAATGGAGACCAACTCTGCTCCAGCTGGGGGCTTGAGGCAAGCACAGAGCCCACCTGGCTTGGCCTGTCGCATCTCTGCTGCAGGTGGTGCACTCCAAGTGCTCCAGTGGGTGATGGCCATCACCTCTGTGGCTCATGTTTGGGAGTGAGCAGAGCACAGAGCCCACTGTGGGCTTGCCATAGGAGTGAGAATGCTTCAGGAACAATGCTGGGTTTAGTGTCCTCTCACCCATGGGCTCAGCCTGGCCACAGAAACAAGGGACATGATAGGTTGGGGGATCTCAAATACCCTTCCAGAGACTGAAGGAGGTGATAGGAGGGGGGCTGCTTCGTGTGCCAGCTGGGCTCCGAGACAGAGGACATGCCCAGGGCTCTGTTTCCATTGGTCTCTCCCACCTAAGCTCTCTGCTGCTAAAGCCCCCAGCTGTGAAAGGATGGGGCAGGGATGGAAGGGTGTGTCCCACAGCATCTGGCCTGCCTTCTCCCAGCTCACATCTTTTGACCACTTCCCAATGGATGTGAGTGATATGTGGGGCATTTTGGGGAGCCCTGTGTGACCTGGGCTGCAGCTCTTGCTAGGACCTTGCTGGCTGCCCTGCTTTCACCACTCTGTGGACAGCTGTGTGCCTCCCTAGACCTGGACTTTTTCTAGCGTGTCCCTCCTCCATTGTAGGTGTTCCGTCACCTCGTGCGGCCCCTGATTCAGATGAACCTGGCCCTGCAGTGCCAGGTGCAAGAGCTGACTTCCCTGCTGCTCCAGAAGGATGATGAGATTCAAGATTACAGGGACAGCGGGGCCACTCTCAGCAGAGGTGAGGAGGGATGCCTGGGGCAGGGAGTGAGTTTCCTCCTTAGCACTGGGCTGGCATGCTCTGCTCCCTCTGGCTATTACCCAGCCAGGCTTGTGTTTCATGTTTAGCTGAGCCGGCAGCACAACGGTAGCCAGAAGGCTGGGGAGCAGCCTCTGGGGAGAGCTGGGGGAGGAACAGCCCTTGACCGATAGCTGTAGAAACTGGGGAGTCGCCAAGGGGCTCTCCACTACTCTGAGAGCACCTGGCTGGTCCCCAGGAACCAGCAGGGATGCCAGCAAGGGCTGGCCCTGCAGTGCTGTCAGGCTTCCTTCCCAAGTGCAGTAGCTCACTGAGTGTTCGGAGAGCAACCAGGGCTCTCAGCTCTCCCAAATGTCGGAAGTGCAGCCGTGCTCATGGGCCCCCCTCCAGCACCCGGCCCACTTTTCCATCGGGGTGATAGGCAGACAGTAGCCCCCTTGAGCAGGACATGGGTCAGGACCTGCCAGGGGAGCCACTTTGGGGGGTGGTTTGTCCTCCACCTGTGGAGGTTGGCTGGGCACTGTTTTTCGGGTCATCTGTTGCTTACTGTCATGCTTTGTCCTACTGCCACAAGTGATACCTGCACTTCCATGGGAACCTTGCCCCCTGAGTATGTGAGGACTAGTGGGGGTCAACGCTGGCTTGTGTATCATGTCCAGGAAGATAGAGTGGTCCAGACCCTGTCCGATGACAGGTGCCCCACCACAGGAGCCTGGATCTGCCCTGCAGGTGCATTAGAGCTGCATTGGTCAGCTGCACTTCCCTCTGTCCTGCTGTGTGTGAGCTCTGCAGGGCTTGAAGCAGCCAGGACAACCTGTCTTGAGTGCAGGGACTGATGCTGGTGAGCAGCTGGCCTCTCTTGTCCCTTACCTGGTGCAGGGCAGAAAGCTGTGAGGAAGCATTGCACCCTAGTGGCTGAGCAAATCCAGCCAGGGGCTTCTCCAGACCACATTTTAGCAACAATGTGGAAAAACTAGTGTTTTGGACAAGGTGCAGAGGAGATATATAACAAGGGTTTGTCCCTGTCCTGCAAGAGGAGAACACAGGCTGGCTCACCCCTTCAGAAGAGCAGCTGGACAAGCAGTGCCCTGTCCCACAGGCTCAGACAGCTTTTTCTAGCTGTAAGATCTGGGAATGGTGTTGAGAATGTCCTGCCACTGTTCCCTGCATCTCAGTGAGGGAGGGTGCTAGGTGTGGAGGGATTCTTGGCTCTGCCTGGCTGCTGTGTGCATCAGCAGGCTCAGCCATGTTTTTCCCACTTTCTTGTGGTTCCTTGCACTGTCTGCTAACCAGTTGACGTGTCCCTAGCCCAAGAGGCCTGCTGGTCTTTCCTACTGATTCTGGGATGAGTGTGCTGGAGCTTTTCCCCTGCAGCATCCTCACCCCATGGGCAGGGAAAGGGGAAGCTGGGGTGGGAGGTCTGGCCAAACCTGCCCAGGCTGATCTCTCTCTACCTTGCAGACCGCCTGCGGACAGAGCCCTTCCGGGAGGAGATGTTTCAGCAGAACTTCCTTACTGAGGTAAGGAGTGGTGTGAGTTCTCTGTCCTTTGGCAAAGGGGTGGTTGGGAGCTCTCATCAGCAGCTGCAGTGTGAGGTATGCCAGGCTGGATGGGAGCACTGATGGGCATAGCAGGACTTGCCTAAAGAGGGGTCATGCCCTCTACCTCTCCCATGGCCCTCTTTGTGTCCTTGCACCTCATCTTTAGGGCTGGGAGAGCTGGGAACATGCCTGACATGGCTGGATGGGAACTACCTGGTTGCTGGGAGCTGACAGAGGTGCAAGCCTCGCTGGCTGCTCCACAGGAGTGTGCCATCACTGGGGCATATTTACCTGCCTCCCACACTTGCTCTGGACCTAAACATTGCTGCTAATGGCAGGCAGTGATTGGGTGAATGAGGAGAAGCCATCTCCTTTTAGTTCACCTGTTGCTTTTAGAGGTGACTCTGAGTGACACATTGTGGGCACAAGAGCCTTTCAGCATGTTATCCAAGCTCTACCTATCACTGTCCCCTTGGCACACTCAGCTCTAAAATCAGATATGTGCTTTGAAGAAACTGGGACTGGAAGGAGAGAGTCTTTGATCCTTTTGCATTACTGGAAATCATCACAGAAGCACTAAAATTATTCAAACTGATGTGTCAAGGTCAGAAATGCTTGATGCCCATTCATGCAAAAAGACTTGAAATGCTTCTGAGTGTTCTTGTGCTCTCTGTGAAGGCACAGGAGTGTGGAGCAGTGGTACCTGCTGGGGACCAGGAAGTTGGCCAGGGTGTCAGTAGTATCATACAGGCCTTTGGGAGGATGTTGCTTTATGAGACAAGCTGATGTTCTTGTGCAGCCAACAATGGATGATCTGCAAAGTTTCTAAAAATTAGAGATGATCCCTCTTTTATATGTGAGGCATTTCATCCAGTGCAGGCAACTTTCGTTTCCGCCAGGTTATGAAGGATAGAGATGAATTCACTGCTGGACTGCAACTTGGAGGTTGCCTAGGGACCAGTGATCATGACCAGATTACATTCACCCTGGGCAAAGAAAGGACATTCCTAAGCAGTAATTTATATCCTTCGTGCCTTGAAAGAGCTAATTTCCCAAAGCAGGGGGAAAATTATGAGTGAAATAAGCTCAGAGGAAACATTTAGATAGAAAAATGTGAATGAAAATGGTGAGCTCTTTCAGAAGAATTTCAGAAGCCACAGAAAGCCACAATTCCACAATCAAGAAAGAGGGCAGTGCTGGCCCAGAGCCCGTTCTGGTTCAGTGGCAAAGTGAAGGCAGCAGTTAGAAATAAAAGAGCAGTTTATAACAAATGGGAGAGCGGGAGTAGATAGCAATCAATATAAATTAGAAATTATGAAGTGTAGAAAATGGGTAACAGAAGCTAAAGACATCAGGGAAAAATCATGGCAAAGAACAGAAGGAAAGGCTGTTATTGAATGTAGCAGGAGAAAACCCCAAGCTCCCAGCAATAGGATAAGCTTATTAGTAGGCAGAGGTGGTAAAATGATTGATACTGGACCAGACATGGCAGAAGCAGTTGGTAAATGTTTCAGTGCTGTCATTGGAAGGGTGCAAGCAGATGTGCCAGCATAGGAGGATGATGAAGTGTCTTTGTCCAAGAGTCATCTGAACAACATCTGCTAAAGATGAACATCAGGCTTGAAATTCAGAGTCCACCAAGAGCTGGTAGAGTGTGGGGCATGAGGGAAGGTGCAGAGTGGACAGACAGGGAGTGAGGCAGCCTTGCACAGAGCCTGGCAAAAGCAGCTGGTGTGGAGCACATCTGGCAGAGACTGGAAAGATGGGATGGCAGTTGGTGCTGTGTGTCCTGAGAACAGGCCAGGACCAGTGTCTTGGAGCCAGAGTGTTGGATAGGGAATGGAAGGCTCTGGGAGATGCTTCCCCTCTGCATCCTCTGGTAGCCAGGTCTGAGCACTGGCTGCAGGGGAGAGGCTGGTGGAAACGTGCAGTTGTGCGTTTGGTCTGCTGGGAGGCTGTCTGTCCTCTCTGCATTCATCCCATTCTGTATAAACCCGCTGCTGATGCCATCCTGCAGCAATGAGCCATCAGATGCAAACAGCTGCTGCCTTTGGTTTGAATGTGGTACCCCGTCATTCCTCCTGATGCCTCCTAGGTCTTGTGTTAGTGAGGAACACCAAACATGGCTTTTCAGCTCTTGACCACCAAAACTGGCTCTCCACCCCAGTCTCTCCTCTCATCTTGCGGCAGAAAGGTGGTCTGGATGACCTCATTGTCTCTGTGCAGTTATTTCAGAGCCCCCAGGTAATTTAATACTCTGTCAGCTCCCTAAAGGAGCAGCACAAGGAGCTGGGGTCCCTCAGGACATGCTGCGGAGAGCTGGGAATGCTGAGAGCAACTCCCATGTCTAGGTTTTCAAAAAGATGCTGGACAATCAGCACAGAGTCACAAGAATGAATTGAGGGCTGGGGAGAGAGCCCAGCATTGAGGGACTTGGAAGGGAAGAGCTCTGTCTAGTTTATCAGGGAGAAAATTGAGAGGTGCCTTGATTACAGTGTGTGAGGGTCTTTACAAGGAGAAAATGCTGGTTAGTGAAGGGCTCTCTTTAATCTTGCAGAGAGCAGTGGAGTGCAAGCCAGGCACTGGGAGACAGAGCCAGGCAATTTCAAGTTAGAATGGAGGCACTTGGGTTTGCTCCCACAAGTGATTGGAGCACGCTCCCAAGGGCAGTGGTTGATCCTCCATCTCTTAATGTCTCTAAAAGTGGGTAGGAGCCCGCCTGGAAGAAAACAAAGTTGCTGGGTATGGTCTTGGGATGTATGTAGTTGAACATCAGTGGACAGGAGGTCAAGAAGAGAGATCTACTGGTCCTTCCAGTATCTCCATCTGCAAAATAGGACTACAGGTTGTGGGTGTTTGGTAGTGGTAAGCTACCACTCTTGGCTGGAAAGGGATTGTGATGATGTGGTACAGGACTGGATGCAGGCAAGTACTCCACAGCTCTGCTCACTTCCCAGACCTTTGCTGTATCCTGCATGGAGAGGAGAGGACCTGTCAGTTCCCCAGGGCAGAGCTTCACAGCCTCTCAGCTTAGACATGTCCTTTCTCTGGGCTTGTGTGCACTTGGTTGTCCAGGGCATTTTAACTAACCATGGGGAGTTTTCCAGCAAAGCCCTGGTAATATTTATACGTTTAGGAAATGATGCTTTCACACACACAGTTTTTGGCAAGGCTTCACTGCTGAGCAGCTGCCTGGGCTTGAGCAGAGCTGGAAGGAGAGCAGTGGCTGTGCACAAGCCGAGGCAAAGCCGGTGGCTTTTATTGGCAAGCCCAGGGGTTCACACCATGAGGGGAAGGAGCAGGCGGCTGGAGAGGGCTTGGTGTTTCAGGGCTGCCCCAGCACTGTTCCCAGCAGTCTAGGACCCAGCAGGCTGGGGATATTTTGTCCCCAAGTGTCCCTCTGGGTTACACATGACCTCACAGGGCAGGTTGGGATGCCCACCTATGGGTTTTGAAAGCCTGCCCCAACTTGGCTATGGTCAGCGTTTCATGACACAGCTTATGCCAGAGTCTGCGGTCTGACCTTGAGGAGGAAGGGTGAGCAGGTTCCTGCAGCGCTGTGCCCCCTGCTCTGAGGAGGGCAGGGACAGGTACATCGAGGACAAGCTCATGGATACCATCAGTGCAAATATAGCCCCCACGCCCCAGGATGCTCTGCCCTGTGTATTTTTATCTGCTGTGGCTGGCGCGCGGGGGCGGCTGCTCCGCACCTCCGCAAGCGGAGCGCGGGACCTCGGCAAACAGGACGCGGCGGGTTCACGGCTCGACCCCGGGGCCCGGCGAGGAGGAGGAGGATGTACCATCAAAACAAGCAACGCTGGAGCGGAAGATAAACAAACAGGCAGCTTCCAGTGTGGCCCCAGCCGAGGGCGAGTGGGAGCCCCGGGGCCAGGGGCTGGCGGTGGTGCCGGCAGCGGTGCTGGCTGACGTCAGGGTGCCCGGGGGTCAGCATCCCTCTTATTGTTTCCCACCGGGGCTGGGACCAGGGCCAGGCACCCGTCCACCTCCCGTGTGGGGACACAGGCCAGCAGGGCAGGTGGAGGATGGCCAGGACGTGCTCTGGAGCCACAGGCCATTGCCACCGCAGAGTCCAGCTGGGTACCTGGCTGCACACTGCCTGCCTCCAGCACCCTGCCTCTCCTTTTTAACAGAAACTAAAAATAAGGCCTGGGTAGCAGAGTGGTCACAGTCTGGCCAAGGACGAAGGCAGCGGTGGCCTGCATATTTTGCAGGGTGGGGATGGCATCCCTCAAACCCACGCCAGCTTAGTGCAGTGGAGAGGAAGCAGCCCTTTGACTCCTTCAAACGAGGGATGTTTTTAATTAGCGCAAGGTAGCTGTGGCTTTGCAGCTGCGACTGGGCCAGAGCGGGGCTGGTGGTGTGCGTGCAACATGGACTGCTTGCATGCAGGGTGCATGACTCAGGGAGAACATGCTGTGCGTGCTCAGCTGGGCTGGGGTCCCTTGGCATGGGTCTGGGGAATGCGCTGGTGGCCACAGTGCTGTTGCTAACAGGGCTGAGCGGTGCAAAAGTTGCACAGTCCTGAGCAGGTTGGCTCAGGGCAGAGATGGCAGCATGGGGCTGGCTTGTGGGGCAGCTTGGATGAGCAGAGTAAGCTTTTGTGTGCTGCCAAGCATTTGTGCTGTGCACAAATTTGTGCTGTGCACCCCAGGGGTGCTGATGTCTTGTTCTGGACTGGGGTCACTGGGGAGTCCTTGCTTCATTCCTGAGCAAGCTTTGGTCACATCATCCCATTGCTGCCCCAGGGTCTGAGTCCCACACTGGAAGTGCAGTGGGCTGTGACTGTGCTGAGCAGAGTGGGACACACACTGCCCTGCACACCTGTACTGAAGGAGCTGCACACTGCTGCAAGCAGGAGTGGAGTGAGGGCTGCTTGTGCTTAGTGTGACCAAATGTACCAGAGCAGGAGTGTGAGAACAAGACTAGGAGTGTGCATGCTGGCACTGATGGGAACAAGGGGCTGAGTGCCACATCTGATGGCTGAAGGGGACAGGGGCTAGCACTCTGTGTCCACAGTGATGCATTTGGGGAGATGCACTGGTGGTCATCACTGTGTGGGTGCTGACCACTGCCTGGGCACCAGTCCCCTGCAGTGTTTGCCATGGAGGCATTGCGGTGTTATTTATTTATTTGCCGGGGCCCCATCAGGTGGGGGACACTCAGCCAGGATGCACTTTTGGGGCTGCCACCAGAAGCCACAGGCTGCTTGCACAAGCAGTGAGTCAGTGGAGCTACATGCTGCTAAAACCAGACTTGGCACACGCACCCTGGAGCAGCAGTCTGCCCAAAAGTGCCCAGACCACGGGCAAGCAGTGAGTTCCCAGCAGCTGGACCAGGGCTAGGCTGGCTGTGATTGCTCCAGCCTTTACCTCTGCCAGAGAGGGATGTGGATGCTGTCCCAGGAGCCCTGAGGGAATGCTCCTTCTGGGGATGTGGGGGTTTCACAGCCCAACCTCCTGTGACTGTGGCTGTGCCACTGTAGAGACTGGGTGGCACCTGGGCCAGGTACAGGCAGCTGTCTGCTTGGTTCCAGCCCACTTCAGCCTAGCATCACCTGGTAGTTTGTTTGGGGATGGAGGGATAGACAAGCACCATCACAGCCACCCTCCCTGGGGTACTGCACAGACCTTGTCTGGCATATGTGGTCTGGCATGTGCAGGGAATCCTCCTTTGCAGTCTGGGTGTTCCTCATCCTCATCCTCGCCATGGCGTGCCTTGCTGTTCCATACCATGCAAGGCTGTGCCATACTCTGCTCTTATGTGCCAGGTTGTGCCATGCGAAGCCATGCACTGCAGACAGGAAGAGGGGTGTCACAGACCGTCTGGCAGAAGGGCCCAGACCCTGCTCCTGCGGGAGAGGCCCCAGCCTGTGCATGGGCACATGTGCTGTGGAACAACTTGGCTCGGGGGATGATTGATCTCGTGTCAGCAGGCGGTGGTTTGAGCCAGTGCCAGGCCTCAGCTCAAATAGGAGCATTGAAGGGGGAGAGTCCCTTCCCCCTCCTGAAACCAGAGCAGCAATCCCCCTGCCACCACCCCCGGCCCTGCTCCCACATCTTGGCCATTATTGGCCCTGCAGCTGCAGGCAGCTGCCCAGCCCTCAGGAGCATGTGAGGGGCAGCAGGGAGTGCAGAGGTGTCTGGGGTCCCAGCCCCACCAGGCTGGGCTCTGTGGCTGTGTTTAGGTTAGAGGAGGGAAAAGGGGACATGCAGGGATGGTTGGCAGGGGGAAAGGTGTGGGGCATGGTCTGCCCCTCACCACTGTGCCTTGCAGCCACCTGTCCCAGCCCTTCAGCTCAGGATGTGGCAGCAGCTCCTGGAAGTAAAGGGCCTTTTGGGGAGGAAAACAGGGTAGACTTTGATGAGGTGCTAAAGGCACTGCTCTGTGTCAGGAAGGGACTGGTCTGTGTCAGTCAAGAGGGCAGCATCTCTCTCGCCAGCTGATGGGGTTTGGACTAGGGTGTTGCCATCCCCACTGTCTCCAAGGGCAGAGGAGCAGTACTACCTGCACTCCTGGTGCTGCCCTCTGCAGCTCCCAGCACCCCTTCTGTGCTTGCAGTGGGCTGTCAGGTTTTTTCACCATGTCCCTGTGCATCCTGAGCATTCATTAGCTTCCTCCATACCTACAGTTGCATCCTTTCTCCAATGGCATCCACTGGCAGCTTTTATTGGTATTTCTGAAAGCTGATCCCTCCCTATCCCATGGGCCAAAGCCTCTTCCAGGTGTGCCAGCCCATGCAGAGGTGATACTGAACAGCTGAGACATCTGAGCAGACAGCAGCACCTGGGAATGGGTTGCTCTGCACCCCAGGGGCTACAGCCATTGGATTCCTGTGTCTGCCTGATCCCACTCTGCTCAGATCTTCGCACCCTCTGTATCTGTGTAAGGAAACAGGGCCATTCATATATTTCTCTCTCTATTTATACCTCTCCCTTTCTGTATTTAGTGTGTGTGCAGGCAGAGGGGGCAGCAAATGCCGGAGCCACTGATGTTCTTGGCTCCAGCACCGACTGGAATTTCGTCCTGGAATGCATCCTGGGCCGCTCTGAAAACACTAATAAATCTCTGTGTGTTGTGTGCATGTGTGTACACAAATACATAGACAATGTATAGACATGGAGCCGTATGGGCATTTGTAAGCTTTGCTATTTAAAGGAAGGAGTAGTTAGAGGGTTCTCAGTGAGGCAAACACCTCTGGATCAAAGGGATGCAGGGTGCCCTGCTAGTGACCATGCATCTTAGAAGATAGCTGGCACTTGCTTTGTCCTCTCCAGGGACCTGAAGCCACCCTGTTGGTGACATGCCCAAAGTAGCATGCCCACCAAGCCCCAAGCAGTGCTCTGATCCTGTGGTGCCTACATTTGATTGAGGTCTCTGCTTCCTGGCCTCCAGCTTCTCAGTGAGAGCCCCAGAGAACCAACTCCTGTGCTGCTAACACAGGCTACAGAGCCTGATGTAGAGCTGGATGATGTAAGGCAAGGATATCGACCCTTCTGTGGCATGGGATGGCCCAGGGCTTCTGGAGCATCCATAGTTGTCTCCTGAACATCAGCTAGTGCTCACAGCTCTTGAGGAAAGATCATGTGGGAAAGGAGAAAATAAATGCTGGGTAACAGGTCCCAAGTAGGTGCTGGTTATCTCTTTGGGACGCTGCAGCATCTGGTGCTCATGGCTGTCTGGGAATGACAGTGAAAAGGGGAAAATAGAAATTTGGTACCAGATCCCAAACAGAATGCCTGGCCATGCCAGGAGGGCAATTCTTCAGGAGGTGCTGGCAGCTGTCTTGCTGTGGATCCTGGATGAGGCCCTGGTGGGAGCACCACTGGGTCTCCCAGCACCTTTTGGCCAGGGAGCAGGCACCCTGTTTAGCCCAGCTCAGGGGCAAGGTGGCTTCTTGTCTTCTGGATGCTGAAAAACCTGATATCTTGGTCTGAAAATGCCCATGTTTGGTCTCTGGCCAAAGGCGATATGTTTGTGGGTGGGGGAAGTTGGAGCAAATTCCTGCTGTGAGTCCTGCACGTGTGCGCAGGCGTGCGGATAGGGGAAATATAGTTTTCCTTTTGACAAAAAAAGCCCTGCTTATTTTTATACAGAACTCCAGAAGGGCTGAAGGTGGAAACTTGGTCTGTCAGCAGCTGCCACGGGGGAGCGGGTCCCTGCCTGAGTTTGGGGGGAAACCACAGCTGGGTGTTAATGGGACTGTTAATGAATTAATGTTGGCTGCTGGGGGCCAGCGGGGAACCTGGCTCAGTGCAGCATGAGCACATGGAGCCCTGCCCGCAGATGGGCTCCGGCACAGCTGCAGGAAGCCCCAGCTCTGGGAGCCATGCACTTGAGAGGTGTGAGTCTATCCTAGTCATGTCTCACTCTCTGGGTTGCAGAAACACTTGGAAATGTGGCTGCATTGCTGGGGGGGAGAGGGTCCTACACCAGGAAGTGTGGAAACAGCCAGGGCTGCAGGGTGGATGTGCTACCTTTCCACTACGGGCATCTGCTGCCTGAGCTGGTGATACCGTTTAAGGCTGGGTCTATTCAGCTGCCAAAACCAAACCTTTAATGCAATTTAAATTGAAGTGAAATTCCTCCTGGTTTATTTATGGGTTGGAAGCCTGTGTTGCTCAGTCAGTGCAATGCCTGCAGCAGCACTGGTCTCTGCACAGCACTGCCTCTGTGCAGCCCTTCTTGGGGTTATTTCTCTTTCTCCCCAAAATGTGGAAGAGCACCCATGTGAATGTGGTGAGCACAGCCATGCCCCATGCTGTGGACTCAGCAGTACCTTTGCAGATTTTTCACAGCTGGTTTGCTGGGAATAGCTCTAGAGGACGATGAGGAGGTCATGCTAACATGCTCACCTGATACTGAAATGGTAGGGTATGGTGAGGCTGAGAAATAGCACTGTATCCTGCTTAGACTGGAAATAAGAGGGAAAATGCAGAGAGGATCTGGGCGGGGGAGAGTAAATTATTTTCTGTAGACTTCTCCTGCTGTGTCCTTTAGGCTCTGTGAATGAGATCTCAGCCTATGAGATCTGGGCAAGCCTGTGGCATCTCCTGGGATTTCTCCCTCCAGTATCAGACAGCTGGTGAACCAAGAGGAAATATTGACCATCCTGAGGGATGGATGACTGTGAAGAGGAAGGGATGGCAATGCCAAAGAAGGCATGGTCATGCTGAGGAAGGAAAGACTACACCAAGGAAGGGATAGCTTTGCTGGAGAAGTGAAGACCCTACTGAAGTAGAAATGACCATGCCCAGTATGGGACTGTGGATGGATTAGTTCCTCAGCAGAAGATGCAGTTGTGGATGGAGAGAGACAGAGCCTCCTTCTCAGCTGGGAGGAAGGCTGAAATAGCCTGAGCCTTTGGCGACTCTGCTTGGTCCCCGAGGATGCTGTGCTTGATGCAGAGACCATTTGGTCACACAGACTCTCACCTCAGTAAGGAAACTTCTCTGCGCATTTGGACCTGGTACCTTACCTGGGACCTTGTGCTGGTTCTTCTGAATCAATCTCCCAAGTATGTAGCCAGCATCTGCTACCCTGTGCCAAACCCAACCAGTGGGACTCAGGGCCTGGAGAGGGCAGTGGCTGGGCCCCTCTGGCAGGACTGCTCTTTGCAAGGGTGGGCTTTACACAGCTTCCTCCCCAAAGCTGGAGAAAGTTCTTCAGAGGATCCCAAATTCAAGCTTGGAGGGACTCTGAGGCGCCTCTGTGCCCAGCTGCCTTCTCTTGCAGTCCAGCTCTGGCTCCACTGGGCCTAGAGCCCTTCCCAACCCTATCTCAGACAGACAGATATCCCAAAACCCACTTGTCCCAGGGGCTCCCACTCTGGATCCCTCTGGCTGAATGAGGTGGTGTGCATGTGCCCAAACTGTCCCCTCCTGTGACTGTACAGTACACACAGCTAAATATACGTCCGTGCAGATACAGGAACTCAGAGGGCCTGAATGATGCTACCTTTCTATACCTCTTTTCATGGGGAGAGCTAATGAGATTCATGTCATTAAAGGGATGATGTTTTGTGGGATGGGAACCTTTTAAACGGGATGTGTCCTGGCGTAGTCATGGCAAATATTTACCAAAAAAAAAAAAAAAAGAGAAAGAGGAAAAAAAGGGACATACCGTATAAAATTAGAGTTCTGAAAATAGTATTTAGAGCAAGTGAGAGAGAGGAACCTAAAACAGAAAATACAGCCCAGTCTGTTCAGGAGTCAGGGGAAGAGAGAGCGGGGAGGCGGAGGGGGGAAAGCCAGAGATAAAACGAGAGAAACCTCGGCAGTAAAAACAGCATCTTGGTAAATAGACTATTAAAAAAATTCTGACCCGCTTTATGGCTTTCTTGGCTGCTGTTCAGCTGTGCTGCCCTGGCCGGCACGGAGGGAAGGTAGCAGGAGCCGGCGTCTGTGTGGATGCTCAGAGCCCCAGGACACGGCTTCTCTCCCCACCCCCGCCCCCCTGCCACCCCGAGCAGCCGCACGGGGCGTTAAATTTAGCCACATAATGATGGCCCTGAGGAGGCAGCCTTTTGTAGCCACACTGTAATTACTGCCTCGCTTATAAATTTTATTTTTCTTATTATGTTTCCTCCTCCTCCTCTGCTGGGGAAGGAGTGGGGGGGGTCTCCCACACCCCCCATTAAACCCACAGCTCTCTGGAGAGCAGGGGGTACCATGGGATATAGGGGAAGGTAGGAATGGCTGCCCAAACCCTGTGCTGCTCTCCTGCCCCGATACAGGGTTCAGCCCCGTGTTTGCGAGTGGGAGAAGTATTGAGCTAACACCAGTGTGGTAGGGTCCCTGCAGCCTAAAGCGTGGATGTCTTGACACCCCTAATACTTAGCCTTATCCTCTCAGGCTGCTTTGGAGACCAACTTGTGCAGGCAGGACCAGGGGATCTCTGGTGGGGCTGAAAGCCCATGTCATAGCCAGGCAGCCAGGATCCCCACCAGGGTGTGGGGGATGCAAGGAGCAGCCATCTGGCCCTGCTTGGCAAGTCACTAGCTCCAGCCCTGCAGAAGTGGGAAAAGCAAAAAGGCCGAGGGGTGGCCCTGGCCACCTCCTCCTACCAGGAGCAGGCAGAGGGTACGGCTCCTCTCCAAGCCGGTGCAAGTGGGGGACAGCTTCAGGCTGGGCAAGAACGTGCCAGAAAAGGTCTCGTTCCCCTCTTGTTTTCCCAAAACAAAGGAAACAGCCTTGCATTGCTGGAAGTCGCGTGCTTGGGCTGTGCTGGCTTGTTATCATCCGATAACCTGGCGACCTGGGAGCTGCCCTGCTCCTCACCCGTCAAGCCTGCTCTACGGGATGCGAACAGCTTCCGCATGAGCTGCCCTTTGCAGAGATCCGTTTTCCGCTCCCCGGGCTGGGGGGGACAGTGGTGGGGGCTGCCGAGATGGCCCTGGCTGGCCCCAGGCTCACCGTGTGCCATATGCCTGGAAGGAGATCTGCCCCTAAAGGTGATGATGGATAGTGAGGGCAGAGGAAATGCCGAGTTGGCAGGTGCCTTGGCATGGCCCGAGTGCTGCCATCCTGTGTGCAGCGTGGAAGGATATTTGGGACTCTGCTATGTTTTGCTTTGTCCCATGCAAATTCCCTGAGAGCAGCGTAGCCAGGTGTTGCTGTGGATGTGGATGGGCAGTGTGTAGGGCTAGGGGTGGCAGGGGTCCCTTGGGGCATACAGTGATATCTTCAGGGAAAGGACCCTTGCAAACTGCCAAGGAAGGCTGTCCAGCACGAGGGCTACATGCTTTCCCTTCCAGCTTTGTCCCTTCTCCCAGGGTCTTGCCTTGGGGAGGGTGCAGTGATGCCAAGGTGCCCTAGGGACTTTGATGGGACTGGTGGTCACAGTGATGTTCATCTATCACTGTGGGGACATGTTTGGGGGAGCATCTCCTTGGCAGAGCTGTGCATAGGGCATGTGCAGGACCACAGCAGTCTCACCCAGCTGTGCCCAGGGGACCTGGCTCATCCCAAAGCAGCCCCTTTCTCTTGCCCTGTGCTATAATGGCTCTGTTCAGCACGATGACCCAAAGCAACCTCCATCCCTTGCTCAAGTACCTATTTCAGGGCAGGTAGGACAATACTAAATCAACTCCTTTAAAGCCTCCTGACCTGCAGCCCCACAGACGTGCCGGTCTCCATCCCTCCCTCATCTTCTGCGGGCACACTGGGGTCTGGTGCGCTGGCTGGCTGCCCGGGCACGGGGCTGCCTTGGCTACTGGCCAGGAAGCTCTGGTCCTGGCTAGGTCTGTGCCCTGACCCTCCACCCCACCGCGGAGTCCATGGCTTGTGCAAGGCGCCAGGGATTCAGCACCAAGGTGGTCGCTGGAGTCCCTGGGGACAGCAGCCACCAGCTCGCTGGTGGTGGTTTGGGATCCCAGATGTAGAGAGTGCCATGAGCCAAGAGACAAAGTGCCCTTTCAGCCTAAGCCCTGGAAAGATGTCTGTGTGTGTGTGTGCAGAGGTTAATGCCTGCGGCCCTGGGGAAAGGAAGAGGAGAGGAGAGGAGAGGAGAGGAGAGGAGAGGAGCTGAGCCTATTGTGGTGCCAGGAGGTGGACTGTGTTGCTGCCAAAGAGAGACGAGACCAAGGTGGGATATGGGCAAGGTCTGACTGCTGAAATGATTCCTTACAGTGCTGATTGCTCCGTAAAGCCTTCCTATCATGGGTTCCGTCTGCAACAGTAATCACACCATTTATT
>VYZT01014659.1:235325-250131 GCA_013400735.1 Pomatostomus ruficeps | reverse complement strand
AGGAGAGGAGAGGAGGAGAGAGGAGAGGAGAGGAGAGGAGAGGAGAGGGCTGGCTGCAGTGAAGGAGCTGCCCTCAGGAACCGAGGGGAGGGGAGGGGAGAGGAGAGGAGAGGATGGGCTGGCTCCATCCCCACCAGGAGCTGGGAGCCACCCCTGCGTGTGTGCCTCTGTGTGCAGGAGGCTTATGCATTTCCGTCTTGGTGTATTTACATACGTCATGTGTGTATCTTACTCATCGCTGTTTTTCTTTCCTTGTTCTTGGGTCTTTCCCCCACTCCTGCCATGGATCTATAATTCTTATGGCATTTTATTCTTCACTTTTATTTTTTGTTCAAATCTCTACTTTTGGAAGTTGCTGCTTCCTTAGGAAAATAAACTGTATTTTTAGTGCCTGTCTGCAAGGCCGCTGATGCCGCCTGTCCCTGCTCTTCACTTACTCACTACTTGTTTAAGCTTTTATTTACCCCTTTGCTTCGTGCTGGGATGTAGGGGCAGCCAGCAACGCTCTGGGGCTGAGCAGCATGGCAGGAGCACGCCAAAGTTGTCAATGAGTGAAAGGCAGCTCCAGTCTGGCCTTTATTGAGGTCTGGGTTTGCGTAGCTCTGGAGCAGCCTGCCCTGTAATCAGCCAGCCACCAGAGTTGGCCAGCCTTGTAATAAAGTAGCTCTATATTTATTTGTTCTGTTTATATGCTGCTCTGTAATAAGTTGGGAGTCTTCCCCACTCCCCCTGTATTCTTTGGGAAGTTCCTCTGCGTCTCTGAGGGGATCTGCCATCCTGTGTGCAGTGAATGCTTGGGGCCCTGCATCCTGCGAGCTGCTCTGGCCACATCTGGGCCTTGTGCCTCCAGCTCAGTGTGCCCCATACACCTCATGCCCAACTGTTCCCAACCTTTCCCCAGCATCCCAGCCCCGTTCCCCAATCCAAAGAGCCCCAGTCGCTCTCCTGGTACCCCACATCTCCCCATGGCCTCTTCTCCCCCATCCCTGTTGCCCCCAGTACTGCCTCTGTGAGCCCCCCTCCCTCCCTCTCTATTTCAACCTTGGGTCTTTTAAAAATGCATTCATTAAAGGGAGCTCAGTTGCCCTTTCCCCAGCGAGGCTGGAACACTGACAGCCTGTTCACCCGCATGTCTGTAATTAAACTCAATCTCTGGGTGAATACAACAATGTAACTGCACAGAATAATTCCTGGAGATCCTGACGCCTAGGAGGAGTGTGGCCTGTAAGCAGCCCATTCACGCCTGGCTTTCTATAAATACTTTACTATGTGGCATTAAGAAAACTTCAAGCCCTTTCTCCCCCCCACCCTTTTTTTTTTTTTTTATTAGTGCTACATAATATAGTAATTGTGTGACTAGAAGATTCCCCCTGTGCCTGCCTGGGTTCACAGGCCTGGGTGTGACCTTGCACTGCACTGGCCAAGTATAGGAGCCATGACCAGGGACTGCTGTGCCCAGGGACCTGCCAGCCTCCCCAAGGGGATGCAGGTGGCCTGCAGAATCCTCCATACCAGAGCTCTGCCAGGCTAAAAGGCTTACACCCCGAAGTGGTGTCCAGTGGTGTCGCTGCTGGCAGCAGTGCTTGGCTGATACATATTCTGTGGTCCTGGGAGCTGTGGCTGTTGTAGGCAGATACTGATGGATATTGGGGAAGAGGGAGGAAGGACAGGCATGGGGGAACATCCCTACATTCCCATGGCCATCAGTGTGGCTGCTCCTCAAGTTCCAGCCTGGAAGCTCTCTAACCTGGGATCCTTGAGAAGCCACAGGGCAGCTCCACAGGTCCCGTCAGCTCACACAGGTTAAGTGTGTGCCCCTGCCTGCTGCCCCTGTGCTTCCCTGAGGCCATGCCTGCTGTCCCCTCCCCTGGAGCTTACTGATGGCATGGCTGGAAGGGTGCTCAGACACACCCAGGTCCCTGGGGAATCCATCTCCTGGCTCTGTAACCTTCATCAATTATACTCTCCAAAGCAGACAGAGCAATTTTCCTCAGCCACGCAGTGTGCCAGCCCCATACACTGCCCAGATCCCCAGGCAGCCTCCCTTGGCTGGCTTCTGGGACACTGTGACTTCAATGTGCAGGTGCCACGGTCACAGTCAGCTCCCTGCCTACCTGGCTCTTGCTCCATGTGTTTTGAGACCTCGGGATTGCAGAAAAAACAGGGCTCCCCTTGCACTTCTTCGGACGCCTGGAGAGCTGTAGCACAGAGACTGGGGACATGGGCAGAGGATGGGCATCCCACCCTCACTCTGCCCCCTGGTTGACGTGAGAATATCGCTGTGTTTGCATGGCCAGGAATAATATTAGGTCTTTGTGCTGTGTTGATGTTCTTGAAAGCCACAATGGATATTAATATTCATGAGCCCACTCCGCCTCATCCACAGTCATGTAGCATGCCTCGACAGTACGGCCCCTGTATGTTTTTCACTTGTGTGGCAGTGTAGTGCCCCAGAAAGTGGCAACATGCAGAGCCGGAGGTACCAATCTGCCACCAGCCAGAGCTGAGCAAGGGCTGTGGTTGCTAGTGCAGGATGAGCTGTGGGAATTTGGGGACCAGCTCTCCCTGGATGCTGCTCTGTTTTGTGGCTGCTTGAAGATGAGCAGACCCACGGGTGGTGCCCTGGAATAGGGACCTCCAATGTCCCTGCTCTCCCCCACATCCTGGCATTTCTACAGCCGCTGCAGCCATGCTTCTGCCTTGGCACCCCTGCCTAGGTGGGGTAGCCTCTAAACTTGTCCCCCAAAAGCTGCACAGTGCCTCTGGAAGTCCTTAGGCAGGGTCTGCATCTGGTGGTGTAGAGTGCCAGGAGAATTTCAAATGCCTCCCATCCCCTCCATCTCTCACCCCCCTCTGTCTGCTTTGCTGTTGACATCCCCCTGCATGGACCCCCAACTGTCCCACTTCCCAGATTTATTTTTGTGGGACAACCCAAACTGCACCCCAGCCCCAGCACTAGGGGCTTGGAGCCCAAAAGAGGAACAGCCCGGAGGCATTTGCATCCTCATCACTGCCACACTGCTGCACACAGGACGCCCTGGATGTCAGAGCCACAGAGATGTGGCCGCGGTGGGTGACAGGGACGCGGCAGATGGCGCCCTGGTTCCGGTCAGCGCCCGCCTGATGATGGGCTGCGGTGGCGGTGGGGGCTGCAGATCCGGCGCTGCACCTCTGCATCTCGGGCACTGCATCCTGCATCCCATGTACGACATCTCTGTGTCCCAGGCACTGCATTTCTGCATCCACAGCACTGCATCTCTGCATGCTGGGCACTGCATCACTGCAGCCCTGCCATTGTAACGCTGCATCACCCTGGCTGCAGCCTCTGTGACAGGGATGCTTCAAGGCAGCAGGGCTGGTACCCAGATTGTGCTATCACCCTGGTCAGTGGTGCAACAGGAGCCAAGCAGGCTGTCATGCAGCCAAGGAGCTTTCCTCCATCATTACAGCATCAGCCCAGTGTGGGTTAGGAACAGGGGTGTGCCTACAGCTGGTTTTGCCATGGACTTCCTGCTGCAGAGGTCCCTCCATGCTTACTTTTCTTAGGTCAAATGAATCAGGGCAGATGGGTAGGGTTAGGCTCCAAATTTGAGGGTTCTGGGCCTGTTGTTTTGCTTTAGGAAGACTACAGGGAGTGAAAGGTTTTGGTGGGAGCAGCAGAGAGCTGGGGTCTCAGCTCCCCAGCCCCTGCTAGGACAAGGCAAGAAGGACTGAAGCAAACTGGGTGCTGCCCAGCACAGTGTGGGGAACAAATAGTATCAGTGGCCACAGCTCACCTCCTCTCATCACTTATTGCTTACTCCTAGAAAGGGGCTCTGTTTGCCTATTTGTTTATTATTTTGCTGCAAAATCTGTTGATAGATTAGAAATTTTACTAAAACCTCGGCTCTTGAAGTGATGGTACTGCTCCATCGACCATGCTCAACTAGTGCTCAAACACTTTCATTCCAGCTGGGATGAGCAGTTATTCTCACAGACACCAATACCACTGTGGGCTGTTGTCATCGACAGCAGAGACCTTTGTCCATCTCTTCAGCCTTTCACTTGTCACTTTGATAGCTCATCTTCAAGCTGCCTCCAAGTTCAGGGGTACTGCCAGGGTCTGCCCACAACCAGCCCTCCTGCCTCTGCCCATAGCAAGGGTTTGGGCTGCTGGGAAGCTCTGGCGAGGCTTCCTGACACCTACACAGTGTCCCATGCAGCTCCACAGAGCAGTCCCTCCATTCTGGAGGCTTCCCATGGGCTCAGGTCTCGGTGGGGCTGCATAGTGCGAGCCAGGGTGCCCTTCCCTTGGCTCCTGACCGTGCCAGGCTGTCTGCGCAGCTCCCGCTGCTGCTGCCCCCCCTGCCTTTTACTTATGTGTTTTTATGGCTCAGAGGGAGCCGTCCTGCCCCAATTCCCCGCATGCTCCTAATTTCATAGTTCTCTCCATATATCCATATATATCCATATAGCATTTGATACAGGTTTTATGGGCATTTCCATATGTTTTACAGACACAGCCATTACAGAGCCAGGTTTCACCCGAGAAACCTCAGGGGAGCACAGCACTGAATCGCCTTAGTCTTGGCCCCAGAACAAGGCTCTCTTCTCTCCCTTGCTGGGGCTGCCGCTATCAGTGCTGCAGAGGGCTGGGGGACAGCTTGGGGCTGGTCGTGCCAGCCTTGAGAGCCAGGATGCTGCCTGCAGCCTCATCCGTCCTGCTTCTTGCAGCCTCATGCTGAAAACCCTAGGGCTATCACTGCTGCCCCTTGCTCCCTTTCCAGATGGATGCCACTGGCAAGGCACTGCTTTGAATTCAGGACCCCAATCTGTATGGCCGGGTTGCCAGCATCCCGCCTGTTTGTCTGCCTGCTGGGCTGTACATCCAGCTGGCTGTGGGGGCTGGAAGCCCTTGGTGGTGGTGCAGAGAGTGGTGCCATCCCAGCTGTCAGGGCAGGGACACCAACACACAAGGCTCTGAACATCGCAGCTGCTGCAATGCATGCAAAACATCTGAGCCCTGGCATGGCAGCTTCTGGCTGGTGGACAGGCAGAAAACAGATCCAGGTGCATGCAGCTCTCTGCACATATTTTGGCCTGTTACAGAGATGCCAGCACTGCACAGGGGCTGATTGTGTTCCCAGCACAGGGAAAGAAGCCTCAGATCTTGTTTAAAAAGAAGTTGGGTGATAATCTCCACTGTGGCCGAGCCCTGGCACAGCCTGAAGTGCAAATCTAAGGCATCACCATGACATTGTGTCTAGGTGCTGGGCACCGTCTGCAGGGGAGGATGGATTGGGACAAGTGCATGCAGGGTTGTGTCCACCCTTAGCACCGCCACAACCTATTGTTGCTTGATAGGGACAAACATAACAGCATCTGACCTCACTTCAGGTCCCCATTTCTCCTGGCCTCATGCTGGACTGATGGGATGAGGAATTTTCCATCTGGTGTGTGAATTCCCATTTGCAGGGCAAACACCCACTCCCACACAGCACAGACTGAAGGAGTGCTCCTTGATGCTCAGCCATCCCAAACACGGCTGTGGCATCATCCAATCCAGCCCTGCATGTGAACAGTGCCCCGGATCAGCTATTAACAGCAGCTCTCCTCTCCGCTTCTGAGGGCTGGTGGGAGTCCAGGGTACATCCCACTCCCTTTTCTTGAACAGGTCCTGAAAGCAGGAACCATTTGTGGCTTCCCCGGCCAGCGTGTCTCTCCTTGGCCTCCAGCATGTTCTATTTTCTGTGCTGTTTACTGTTCTTCTGTGGGCTGTCAGGTTTCCACGCTGGGGAAAGGCTTGTAAATGGCGGGGGGGGAGGGGAGGGGTGGGCAGCGAGTCCACACGGAGTGGCTATGGGAAGGCAGGGATGGAGGAGCACAGACATGGCCTTTATCACAGCCTAGGGGATGTGTGGCTCATAAATCCAACCCAGGCAGATAGGGGATAAATCATCCCAGCTGGGACACTGGTGGTTACCCATGGTTAGAAATTAACTTTGTGTTGGATGGGTCCCAGGCTGTGGGATGGGAAGGGAAGGCTGCTCTGGGCAGTGTGCCTCCTGCCTGGACAGCCCTGGAGCCAGGCTGCAGGCAGGCAAGGAGATGCCCACTGCCCTGGCCCAGGCAGGCAAGGCTGGTGGGCACAATTAAAGTCAGAGTGATGAAGCAAACAAGCTGGGGTGGATGCTGTGGATGAACCTGTGCTGCGGCTGATGATGCTCTGGAATTCACTCTGAGCTGTCTGGACGTTGGCACTTTGATGAGTGTCTGTAGCCACTGCACTTGTCATTGTGGGACTGCAGCACAATGGGCACTAGGGCTGGTCTACATGGGAGGGGACAGGGACCCAGGGGGGCAGGGAAGGTGGCAATGTGTGCTTGCAGGGCAGGAAAAGATACGTGCTCACAGTAGGACTGTCATGTTCCTCCCTGGGTTTGGCAAAAATGGGAGCCTCATCCTGGTATCACAGGGACGTGCAGGCTGGGGCAGTCTCTGGCCTGGCTCTGTGTCCCTGGGGGTGACAGGAGACAGTGAAACCCACAGACTCTGTTTCACTTTCCGTCTCCAGCTGCAGTATCCTTCTAGCCCCAGCTCCTCTTTCTCCCATCCCTAGTGTCCCCTGCCTAGCTCCATGAACATCCTCAAACTCTACTATGTGTAGGGCCGGGGCTTCCACAATGGCTTTTAGGTATGCAACTCCAGCACCTCTTCTTCTGCTCGGGTCAAGTGCCCACAGTTGGAACCATGTGACTCTTGGGGTCCCACAGCACCCACTGAGGAGGAAGAGGGAAAGGGGAAGGGGTGATGGGGACACCCCTCCTGCAGTGGGTCTCCAGGCATCTGGCTCAGCTCACTCCTGGCCAGCTCTCTAATAGCTTCCCAGCTTTCCTTTCTAATGAGGCTCTAATTGGAAGCCAGTTGTGCTTCCCTTCCCCTCCTCTCAGAGCTCTCCAGTCCCAGTGCTGCAGGGTGATTAAGCTGAGGTTTTGGGTTTTTTTAATATGGCAGAATTATTTTGGAAGGGCCCGGATCGTTACATGACGGGCTTCTTGAAAAACCCCAGGCTTCGCGTTTCAGACGAGGCCTTTTCAAGTGGTTTTGCACAGTACACGTCTCTGGGCAGCGACCGTCTCGAACAGTTACTGTTAATTATAGATGCCTCTTTCCCGCTCGCCCATTACTCAAAGGATTTTTGTGTGTTTTAACAGTGTTTTACATCAGCCTGAATAAGACTCTATTCAGTATTTCCGAGAGCTGGAACTTGGGCATCCCCTGCTGTATGTGTAGTGCTCTCCTTCCTGCATCCCTGGGGCCAGGGACCAGGCAGCCAACATGGGCACAAGCCTTCCTCCTGCTGCCCAGCCAGTGCATGCACTGCTCTGGGTGCAGGAGTTGTTCCTGCTGCATGCACACACTCTTGGTACCCTTTTCCTGGCTATGTATGGCCTTGGGTCTGCATGCTCAGCTCCTTGGGCCATCTCCTGAATCTGCTCTCCATCATCCTTCTTACATGCTGAGCTCCACTGCGCGCTGGTGCATGCTCAGTCAGACCATGTGCCCACAGCTGTGTTGTCCTCTTTGCCCAAGGTCAGCAATAGCCTCAGGCACAATGGTCCTGGTCTCCTCAGGATGTGCAAGGTTGTCTTCTCCTTGCTGAGTTCCAGGCCAGTGTGTTCCCTTTGCATTAACACAGTGCCTGGGGCTGTTTCCCAAGTTTTCCTTCATTGCCCAACTATTCAATGGCAACTTACTGCACTAATATCCTTGACAATGCTCTTGCCTCCCATGCCACCCCATTTGTACCCTCTGCCTGCAAAAGCCACCCTTTATTCCAGGTTGCCTCCTGTGTTTTACCTTAGGCATAGGCTGTGAGAAGAGCTTGCATCTTCTCCCATGACAGCCAAACTGGTTTAGCCATCCTCCTTGTGAAAACATCTTGTCCTAAGTATTTTTCCATTCCTACTGCAAACCCCAGATGCTCAGCTGGGTATGCCGGCTCCTTTAGAGAGCTCTGGTGGGTTTGAGAGGGGTGATTTTCTGCTGCAGAGAGATGCTGTGCCTTCTCTCCAGCTGCAGGCTACTGGTATTTCTGTTCCTGAAGCATTTCCAGATGAAGGACCAAACCCTGAGCTCTGGGTCCCCCCCTGAGACATGGGAACCACCCCCCAGGCTGTGCTGAGCACTGCACAGAGGGGACACGGACTTGTGGGCAGAGCCACCTGCCCAAGTGCTGGGCACCTGGGGCTTGGCAGTGGGTGCCCCTGCCAGACAGTGAAGCTTTGGTCAGTGCAGAAATCTGGAAGGGCTGGAAGATAAGGAGCAGCATCAGGATTGTTCTGCTGACCAGTTTCACAAGGCCAGAGGTGACAAGAGCTTCCCCTGTGTTCTCTGTGAGCTGCTGGCTGGTCCTCCAAGAAACCACAAGCTGGAGGGGAAAAGTAGATCCTCATGCCCACCACCCATCCTCCTTCAGGCTGGAGTGGGGACTTAGGGGACAGTGGGGGGCAGCTGGAGGGCACAGTGGCATTGTTCAGGGAGAGCCCCATTTAGAGAAGGGGAGTATGCACCTTGTTTGGGCACTTCTGCAGCCCTCACCTCCTCCACCTCAGTGTATAGGGCACTGTGGTCAGGCCCATTTATAAAGCTGGTAAATATATTGGCAGAGTTTGTGTCCCCTCCAAAGGTCAATATTTGTGCAGAGTTTAATTTTAACTTAACAAGCAGTTGTTTGCAGAGGCTGCCCTGTTTGTGTGTGTGTGTGTGTGTGTGTGTATGTGTGTGCTTCCCCACTGATCAATGCCCGTGGGTAGGAGTGTGAACGGCTCCGGTGTGTGCACTGACTCACTGGGGTGCAGAGGGGGCTGGTGACATTTCCCGCTCCCGGAGATGCTCCGGATGCAGGGGCAGCACTATGCGGTCCAGAAGATAAGGTCCAGGGTCTGTGGCTGAGTCTATAAATGCAACCCACAAACCTCTCCAGGAGGTGACAGCGGGCAACATGTGCCCTGTGAGGCTCCGAACAGCAGCCAATGGGGACAGTGGCTTTCCCAGCCTGTTCTGACTGGTGCCCTGGGCTTGCTACAGGCAGCCACACAGCCCCCAGCCTTGCCCCTTCTGAACCCATGTGGCTTTTGTGGCTCTCACCCATGTTCTGGCAACATGGGTCTCCCAGCTGAGCACATTGTTCAGGCTGCTTCCAGGGCCCTTTCAATGTCACTGCCCATGGAGTTCTATAACCCCTGTCCACCCTCCCACCCCACGAGGTAAGGCAAACCTGCATCCCACATGCACCTGCAACACTTCACCGAGGCTGGTGGCTCCTCTTTGAGAGGTCTAGAGCTGAAGTGCCCCAATACTGACAGGGAAGAGGGGAGAGGTTCTGGCCTGGTCTGTGCCCTGGCACCCAAGGCTTCTGTTTCCACTACTCCCGAAGTTCCTCTAGCTGAGAACCCAGGTTGTGCATTACCCAAGGGCAGGTACCCTAGGTGGGCTTGGGGACAGGCTGTGCCACTCACTCACCTGATAGCATCTCATCCCTTGGAATAGAGGCCATGATCTCTCAGGTGTCTGCGGTGCATCCCAGCATCCTGGAGCAGGATGGGTCAACAAGTAGGATCCAATACCTCCCCGCAGCCCATCTCACCAACAGTACAGAATGTGTTGTCTGTGGGAACAGTGGGAACAGCCCTGGCTGCAGGAGTTTTTCCAGCAGCCTAGAGGCAAGGAAGGGGGGGTGCAGTTGGGGGAGAGACAGAGAGGACAGAGCCCACCATCCCCACAGTGCGGCTGCTGGGGCTCCGTGTTTTGCAGCCCGCCTTGTGGGCACTGAGGTTTGGTTTCTCTCTACTCTTTTCCTCGCCAGGCCCCGGGGCTGCTGACTGACCTCAAAGGGAAAAGCAGGCTCCGAGGGGCAGCAGCAGGGATGGGCTGTAAACACGGGACTGGGGCTGCCAGGCAGTGGGTGATGGAGGTGAAGTCATGCCGTGACGTCAGCCCTGCGGCTTTGGGGACAGCCGTGGTTAGGCTGCTCAAGGAGGGGTGGCTGTTTTTCTGCAGCTCTGCTGCTTGCTCCTGGTGCCCGTCTAACTTATAAACTTTAATGGCCAGTTTAAAAGGTTCCTTCCATGGGCACCTTGTTGCCAGATTTAGGTTTTTAATTTGGAAACTTTCCCCTCTGTGGTCAGAGGAGGAAGGACTTGGGTCCGCTCAGGGCCAGTCATCAGGACACGCGGGTGCCAAAGAGACAGTCCAAAAGGACTGTGCTGTCGTCACTGGTGTCGGGACAGGGTTGGCCATGCATGGGGCAGACAGGCTGGAGGAGCCCCCAGGTCCACTCCTGCTGCCCACATATTGGTGGAATAAATTTAGCTCCTCCTCCGCTGCTGGCTGGGGGAGCACCGTCAGCTGCCACCTGCTCCTGATCAGTACAGTCCTACCCACCAAGCCCCAGGGGTCACCACAGCTCTGGGCTGTGTGGGCAACATCCTCACCCTGCAGCCCTCGGGAGACACTGGGGGGGTCCCTCAAACCTCTGCTCACAGAGGTGAGCATTGGGCTATAGCCACATTTGCTCCCGCAGGTGCCAGCAGAACTGGGGTTAGACACAGAGCCAGGGTTAGACAGAGCCAGGGATAGGTACAGAGATGGAATTGTGCACAGAGTAATGCCTGGATGTACTGCTTGGCAGGAGAAGATGCAGGGCCAGCACTACATTAGACACTGAGGGCGTGGCACTGCTGCTCTTCCTCCTCTTTCTCACTTCCCACCTTCCCTGAAGCCCTTCGGCAGCCCCTGTGAGGTGTGGGTTAGCAGAATCACATTTCCCTAGTGCAAGCTCAGCTCTCCTCTGCCTGCAAAGACTCAAGAAACCCTTGCAATGCCCAGGAGTTGCTGGGTGCTGCGACACCGGATGAGACCTAACCCTTCCCGCTCAACAAGGAAACCAGCCTATAGGCTTGACGGGAGCCTCCCCACAGCCTTTCCACCCAGCCCTGGGAGAGTGGGGACATCTTCCCTCACCCCAGCTACAGCCACCTGGGGTTACTAACAGTGAGGCTCCAAGGAGTGGCCATGGCTTGGCTGGGTCTCTCCTTGTCACCAGACTGGTGTGGTGGGCCTTGTCCATGTCTTCCTGCTGTACATGCTGGTTGTCTGAGAGTGCTGCATGAGGGCTGGTCCTTCCAGTGCTTGCTGATGTGTCCATGCTGTGAGTCTCTGTGATGGGCTGGATCACAGCCCATCCTGGAGCATCTTAGCATCAGGAGGGTCCAGGACTTTGTTGGGGGTCTGGGGAGCTGAATGGCAGACAAGCTGGCTTAGCAAAAGTCTGCACCCCAGGGGTTGAACTTCCCCAGGGTGGGCACCCAGAGCACTATAAATAGCACATGAAGCCAGAGGAGCAGAGGAGTGGCCCTGGTTTACCAGCACTTTCATACCATGGCTTTCAAGTGGTTCCCCTGCCTCTTCCCCATGAGCCAGTGGCACATCTGCACCCTGCCGGCTGCCTCCAGTGGTGTGCCATGTGCTCTGCGGCTGTTGGAGCCAGTGCCACATGCCAGCCTGGGAGCAGCCCTGCCTTTGCCAGCCCTGTAATTGATTCCTGCTCTCCTGCACGGGTGGAGGCTGCAGATGTATGGCCTGGTGGGAGGCACTGGGCTGTGGACACCAGCTCCAGGAGCGAACAAGGACAGAGTGAGGAGCAGCCCAGTCCTCACATTGGCTCCGATATTGACCTGAAGAGCTGCTTTTTGAGTTTCCAGGTGTTTGAAGAGTTTCTCTCCCAACCTCAGTTTCCTGGAGACAGGGCATTTGAGGCAACCCTGTTCCCCCACTCTGGGGCTGCTGGAGGAGATGGGGTTGTTGTGGAGCAAAGAAACAGTTCCTTGAGTATCACTGTGTGTCTGCTGATGACAGGCTCATGTTTTGAGATGATGGCAGCTGATGATAGTGCAGGGTGGGTCTATAGAGGTACCTTGTTATTCCCTGAGCTTGCAGAAAGACCTGGCCCTGGTGATGGCAGGGGTTTAAGTTCAGGAGGATTTTGTAGCCTGGCACTGTATAGGAGACAATATATTTGAACATGTTATTATGAATAAGGTTGAAAATAAACCAATTTTTAGACTGGAGGGTGATGGTGATCCAGGAGAGAGGGACTGTAAACAGATGAGGTTTGACATGAGCACAGGGCAGCTGGAAGCAGGCACCCTTGGTACCTTGTTTTCCAGTGCTGCTGGTGACAGATAGTGCTGCATAGAAGAATACGCCTAGGAAAATAGGGATGAAAATGGTGAGGCTTTTAAAAAAAGCTGTATTTAGTCAAAGGGCATGGTTTTGCTGTCTGGAGATGGCAAGGGCTGGGTCAACCCTTCAGAGTAAGGCAAGCAAGAATGGAGAGAGTGGTGTGATGAGTGGGCAGGGGACTGGAAAAAGCAGCAGTTGCCAGAGCTGAGGAGGTCTTCACTCCTCATTGCCCGCGGGGGAGTGGTGAAGCTCAGAACACCTCTTCCAGCACAGGGTGGGATCCCAGCCCCTGAAAGTGAGGAGCAACGTGGGGCTACAGTGGCTGAACCTGGCAGGACAGAGATGGAAGAGGCTGCAGCAACAAGGGGAAATCTGCTTGCCCAGGTGGAATGGCACAGCATGGGGCAGGGTTGGGGCCACAGCTCCCAGCTCCCCCAGCCCTCTGTGCTCCCCCATGTAGCACTACAAGGACCCTGTCCCTCTCTCCAAGGGCTGAAAGGGCAAAGGTGCCCTGACAGAGTGTTTTATTAGCAGCAGGTGCCTGAAATCCAACCGTGGTGGTGCAGTAATCCCTCCCCTCACCTGGAGATGAACCCAGCTTGAGAGACATGGCTGTGCAGGGTCAGGCCCTGCCGGTGCTGGGATTGCCCCTGCCATAACCAGAGCGTCTCCCTGGCAGCCTGACGGGCTGGTCCTGCCATGGGAGACAGGCGCGTAATGCCTGATTTCACAGCACTGGCATGCTCTGTTTGCTTGTGGCAATGATTGCTCCTGCCCTGTCCAACTCCAGCCCTTGGCCAAGCCCCAACCTGCAGCTCTGTCAGCTGGTATTAGGTACAAGATTTTGGCTAAAACATCTTTGCCCTTGGCTGGAGCAATGACAGGGAGGGGAAAAGTCAGCCTGTCATCTCTGGAGATGGAGCTCCTGCCCTGCCACCAACCCATGTGTGGCATCCCTCAGGCCTGCCTTCAGCGCCTGCAAACCCCACACAGAAGAGAAGGAGGAAGGCAGAGATTTCCCCATCTCTCTGAGGTTGTCCATGAGGTGGACATAGGTCTCTGGACTGTCTGGAACAAACCAAGGGAATGCCTGTGAAGGAGAGAGGGACAGGAGTGGTCCATACAGAAAGGGTTTCCCATTTGCTGTCTGCTCTCAAAGTGCTTCTTTGGTGTATCCAGTTTGTTCCAGGAAAGCCACATCTTAGAGGAGGAGCTGTGGAGCAGCAGACCCCCGCCCTTGATGCCTCCAAGAACAGGACTGGGAGTGGTTTGGCAGCAGATGAGCAGTGATGCCCTGTGGGATGGCTGGCAGCCTAGTGTGGGTAGTGCTAGGGGAACCAGAGCAGGATCTATGGCACCCTAGCAAATGCCAACCTTGGACTTGTTCTGTGTCTCACTCTTGCACAGAGCTGAGCCCAAGCTGAGGCTCCTTATCACCTCATTGTGAGGTGCACAGCCCTGAGCAGCCTTCCATATCCCCCTCTCCTAAAGTGTCGCTTCCCACTTGTCTTGCTGGACCCTGGCTTTGTTGGCTGAGCTTGTTTAGCTTTGACAAAGTTTACAGCGCTGGAATGCAGAATGGCTGCTGGCCTCCCTCCAGCCTAAACATCCCCACCCCACAGTGTGACAGGCGCTGATAAGGGTGGGTGCCACAGCAGGCAGGTATCTCGTGCTCAGCCCGCGACCTTACAGCCACATGACCTTGAAGTTTGTCATTTATCTCACACGTGTGTGTGTGCGCACACGCGAGCTGTCTCCCATCCCCAAGAAATGTTCTCCGCATCCCTGGTTTTCTCTCCAGGCCAAACCCACATGCACGTTGCCCGAAACCAACTCCGAACAGACTCCTTTGATGAGCAGGGCTTAAATATATATTTGGCATTCCAGCAGCAGCGTGCCAAGCGTGGCCAAGGGTGTGAAAGTGTTTGCTTGACAAACTCCAGGGGCTCTCACCTCTCTGCTGGCTCTGGGCATTTGCAGGAGAGAAATATCAAGGAATTTTTCACCTCTCTGTTTTGTTTTGTGTTTTTATTTTGTTTTCCTTCTGTGAGTGCATTTTTAGCTCTGGTGAAAAGTGCCTGATTGACAGTCATAGAGACTGAATCCCCTCTCTTTGCTGAAACAGGGACAGCAGGAGCAAACATCCCAACCTGGGCCCAGAGGGGAGGGGGAATAGCCCTGAGAGCCTTGCATTGAATGTGGGGGCTCCCATCTCCTCTCCACTGTCCCTGTCACCTCCATGAGTCCAGTGTTGTCATGGACCAATTTGGGTACCAGCAGGATGGAAATGCCCCACATCCTAGATGTCCCAGGCTGTGGTCTTCTGTGAGCTGGGTCTTTTGCAAAGACCTTCTCTCTGCTGAGGGCAGTGGATTCCAGTCATCACTCAGCAGGCCTCAGAGAGCCCCAGTGTCGGGGTGGTACATATAAATAATAAAGGCCTGAAGGCCTCAGAATGTACCACCCAAGAAAAGGAGCTCTGGTGGAGAACTCCCAGAGCTGGAGGGCTCCCCCGGGGAACAGACATCACTGTGGTGTAACCCAAGTTATAACAAACCCACCTCCGAATCCCCTCATTGGA
>VYZT01014659.1:221216-235281 GCA_013400735.1 Pomatostomus ruficeps | reverse complement strand
CCAATGTGTGCCCTCCTGGTCCTCCCCCCCCCCCCCACAGGGCAGCTGGGGCACTGGGATCGCATCGGCTTTTGGGCAGCTGTTATCCGGGAAGGCGTCCCAAGAAAGCCGAGAGGAGTGATACCCCAGCACCACATTGTGAAGACACCTGTGCCCATTACTCCGCCAAGGATTTCCCAGCCAGTGTCCCCATGTGCTGTGGCACCAGCTGAGAGTACGTGCTGGTCTCCAGGCACCTTTGGGGTTGCAGACTGTCTTGTCACCTTGTGCCTGTGAGTGGGGAGATGGAGCAAGTAAAGCAGAAGTGTCTCCCTGGGCAAGTTGCAGGTGGACGGGCTGGTTGCTGGCAGCCTCCTAAAATGATACATGGGAGGTGCCAGGGGCATGAAATCAAAATCCTGAGCTTCACTTGCCACTCAGCTCCTTCTGGACAGCAGCCTGTGATGGGACAGGAAAGGCAGCTCCATCACCAATTTCCATGTGATACAGGATCCATGAAGGGGCTGGGATGTGCCGAGCAGACTGAGGTGCAGAACTGGAACCCTGGGCTTGGATGTGAGCTCAGAGATGTCTCCTGCATGGGGAGGAGGAGGAAGGCAAATATTTCTCATCAATCAAGCCTCTTCATCCTGCACCTATGGAAAATGGGGAGGGGGAGCCCTGGGCAGTGGATTTGGTTTCAGAGCCCATGTCTGTAATGCCTGCTAGAGCAGACTGAGAACCTGACTGGCTCTTGGGGAGGGGCCTGAGGGGGCTGCATCTGTGTGTTCCCAGCTGTCCCCAGTGTAATCTTTCCTGAGAGAGAACCCTCTGCCCTGCTGCATCCCTGTTGTCAGTGGCAGCACTGCCTGACCCTAAATCACCTGCCGCTCCCAGCCTGATGGATCACCATGGAAATAGGAGTGCTGCCCCCCAGACCAGCAGCAGAGGGAAAGGGTCTCGGGTCTGTGAGGCAGAGGTCCAGACTCTGGAGGCTGCAGAGCAGGGCTTAGGATGTTGGTAGTCTATGGGGAGAGGCTTGGCGCTCAGGGACTGCAGGGCAGAGGTATGTACCATTTTGCAGAGGGATTGGGCTGCTGTGAGTTGCAGCTGCTGAGAAAGAGATATGGAGGGATTGTGGATCAGGGTTGGGGATCCTGGGGGCCCATGAGATGGGGGACAGGCTTTGTCCCTGGCACAAGGGCAGGCTTGGCCTGGGCTCCCCGAGGTTTCCTTCCTGACCCACTGAAGAATCGCTGGCTTGTCTGAAGGATCATTGACCTGTGGATTTCCTGGACAGCGAGTCCCTTTCATGTGGCCGCTTGCAAACTCTCATGACATCACCATGGGCTGCTTCTCCTGGAGACAAACCCAGTGCTTTTTAGGGTTTTGCCTTCCCCCCCGCCCCAGCCTGTGTGTTTTGGCCGGGGGGACCCGGCGAATCACATCGAAGAGCAGCCACTCTGGCAGGGAGATGGTGCACAGGGCTGGGGGGCAGGGAGAGGGCAGTGTGTCCCCCCCATATTGAATAAACAAGGGCTGGCCAGGGATGGAGGGGGCTTTTCCAGCCTGGACCACACCCTGGGGGGCTATTTTTTGCCATGAATGAAAGGACTGTGTGCTCACAGGGCAGGCTGGCCTCCTGCCACCACTGCTGTGCACGGAGAGCTCTCTTGACACTCAGTCCTGGTACCTGGCTGGGGACCAACAACTGCACTGAGCACAGCTGGGCACTGCCTTTGGGACACCTGGGTACCTGGAACAGCTGGGCACTGCCTGGGGGGACACCTGGGCACCTGGCAGAGCTGGGCACTGCCCATGGGACATCTGGGCACCTCGTACCAACTGGGCACAGCCTGGGGTGACATCAGCAGGCTGCCATGCCTGGGAAACACGGTCTGTCACAGAGCAAGGGGAGGTGATGGTGACTCAGTGTCTGTGCCAGCAGCAGTGCCAGGGCTGCTGGGGCATGTTGAACCCAACCCTACTGGGGCCATGTGCCTGGAGACCTGCCTGAGGCAGCCCAGCGGTGAGCCCTGCTGCCCCCCTGCGCCACACAGAAATGCTTCCTGCTGCGGTTTCAGGTGACAATGGGGCAGCATCCCCAGGGGCTGCCCCTACGGCTACACCCGTGCTTGGGAGGAACTGCAAAGCCACAAGGGTGGAGCAGCTGCCTCCTGCTCAACCTTGGTCCTAAACACGCCCAGATTCCCCCCAAAAGCCCCTAATCCCACCTGGCTCAGCACCAGCTTCCTCTCTGGGCCCTGTTAGCTCAGCTAATCCCTTGCATGCCAGATTTAGGGATGTACTGGGTGCAGTATTTCTGTGGTTGCCCCCTGTCATTCCCAGATTTTGTTTCTTGAGGAGTATGAGGGCTGCTTTGCCAGTTCCCAGCCCTGACGCACACTCCTGCTGGCTCTGCCAGCCTCAATGCCCCACACGTCCCAGGGGAACCATGAGTGCTTGTGCCCATGAAAGAGTGGCCTGTCCTCACTGGGTGGAGCCGAGGTGCTGGATCCCACCCTTTGCTGTTCCTTATCGCCACACAGCATCCTTGTGATTCACCAGGTGTGGCTCCCTTTCCATCACCCCACTTTGCAGGAAGTTTCCTGGCCAGCCCCCCATGAGCTCTATGCAATAATACCAAGCTGGGATGAGCTGGCTGGCCTTCCTGAGCAACCCTACAATAACAGACCAGTGCAGTGTGTCCAGCTTTCCTGAGCAGACAATAATAAACCCACATGAGCTGGCACACTTTGCAGAGGAACCGTACAAAAATAAGCCTGGATGATGTATCTATATTCACCGAGTCAGCCTAAAATAACAAGGCAGTGTGAACCACCCAACATCCTCACAGATAAGCAGGGTCCCTGAGCTGTCCCCCTGGGAGAGGAGGCATATTGGCCACCAGGTCTCCATGTTTCTGCTCTCGACCCTGGATTAGGCAGCCTGTGTCAGTGATGGGTCAAGTTGGTGGAGGTGAAGGCCATAGATGCTATCAGCCTGTGACTCTGCCTTCCTGGATGCAAGTCCTTACTAGTCCTGGCATGCTGGGACCTGCTATACTTCAGGGCATCCTCTTTGTCCATCTCCCTTGCCAAACTAGCACCCAGTGCCAGCTTCCCCAAAGGCTCTCCAGCTGTTACCCCAAGGGGTGCTGGACAGGAGGACAAGTGCCCATGGTCAGGTTGGAGCTGGGAGTGCCACCAGCAGCTGCCTCTAGACCCTGTGCAGCAAGGCCCAGAATCTTCCAGCATTGCCCATGTGCGGAGGCAATGCTGATGCTGGACACAAGTCTTTTTCAGGGAGTTTGTTGGCACTTGCACAGGGGGAGAGCTGGGATGCCCATGGGTTTGCTTGGCAGCATGGCAGGAGGGCCTCTTTCCAAAAGGGATAGGTTAGGAACTGTGCCCACTGGGGATGGAACCACTCACCCCCCACCAGCGTCTCTGCCAAGCCCCAGGCTGCTCCTGGTGAGTTGGTCCTCACATGACTGGGGAGGAGATGCTGCAGCCTCCTGTCCTACCTCTGCTCTGCCGCTGACCCTCCTTTCCCTGGGATTTATCCCTGCGCGTTGGATGCAGAAGTGAGTGGGCAGGGCAGGGACAGAACTCCCCCAGCATCCCTACATGGGGGAAACCAGCATCCACCCTGGTGTGGCGGCGGCACAATGCAGAGCCCCCGCTGCCACCACGCCTCTCCGCTCAGTGTCTGCGAGAAAGGCTGTAACCCAAGCCACAAAAACAGCACAAGGAGAAAAGAAAAGGGTATTGAGCGGCAGGGCTGCTGCGGTCGCCGGCCAGCATAGACTGCTGGTTGTTAAGCGAGTGCCTCGCTTGCAAAGGCTGCCTTGATGAAGTGTGAGACAGCACTTACGGAGGGACGCGGGCAGGCATTCTCGCTCCATCTTCCGCTCACAGTGCCGCTCTTTATGTGCCTGACATTTGCTCGCTGGAAAGGCCCCTGAAGTCAGGGGGAAAGGAAAACATTGCCAGCAGCAGGGCCAGTGCGGTGCTGGGAGGAGTGCTGTGCCATCCTGGGCTGGGCTGGGCTGGGCTGGGCTGGGCTGGGCAGGGCTGGGATGCTCCTCTGTCCCAGCCTCACCACCCGCTTTTCCCCGCGGTGACCCCTTCACCTCTCAGCAGCTCTCCGGCTGCCTTCCCCTGCCGGCACCGCCGCTTCCTGCCAGGTGTGCTCACCCTGGCTGCCTGCCTGTGAAGCCCTGGCCATCCTGCCTGTGCCTGCTCCAAGGGCGGGCTGGCAGCACTGCCAGCACTCCTAGCTGCTACTGCTGCTGCTGCTGCTGCCGCATGTCCCCTGGGACTGTGTGGTAGGGGGGATGGGGACAGTGACAGTGCAAGCTCAAGGCTGGTCTTTTAGCCACCTGCTTCTGGGGTATGCAGTGCCCCAGGGACTGCTGCAGGCTGGGGTGGGTGCAAGTAGATCTAAGGGCTGGAGGAGCTGGGAAAGGGCATCAGTGGTCAGTGTACGACATCTTGGGGTGCCTGGAGGCAGCGCTGCCCCCAGGAAGAGGGTCATTGCCCCACAAGAGAGCTGGGGCAGGAAATGGGGCTGATGTAGCCTGCTTCATCCCAGGGAATAAGCACCCCCCTTCCCTGCCCTTGATACCAGCTGGAAGGGAGCAATTCAACCCTCTCCATCTATTCTTTTGCAGACAGAGCCTCTGCTGCTAGCAGAGGATGGGTGAGCATCTATCTGGATCTCAGAGTGGGTCTCTCCCTAGCCTGACTGACATTGGCATAATCATGGGCAGAGATGCCTAGCACAGATCCAGCAAGCCATGCCAGCCCCATTCCCAGGAGCATGCACAGAGCTTGTGACAGGGTAGAGTGCCAAGGGCAGCCTGGCCATGAGGAACTGGAATGCACCAGCCATGAAGCCCTTTCCCTGCCCACCATGGACTGCCACAGCATCCCCAGACTTCACCCATGCCAGTGTGGCAGTGGCTGTACCCAGTGCCACAGAGCCAGTCTGCCATTCCTGGTCTGCCATTCCACCATGCTGCTTCCGCGGAGCCTGCTGGCGGGGACAGCCTGGGAAAGCCATCCGCCCCCTTGGCCCACACCCTTGGCTCCCGCCCCGGCAGGAATTATTAAGTGTGCCCCTATGGAGCATGTGCTGAGGCTGGCCACGGGAATGTGGGTAGATCTGACATACAAGCCACAGCAGCCAGGCTGTAATTTCCAAACAGGCCCCATTTGCTCTGTTTTCCAGTTAAAAATATATTAAAAAATAGGAATGTGGGGTTTGTAGTGAAGAATGTTGGTAACCGCTTTGAATGTCTGGTGTTATAATGAAAGGGTCAGTCCCCAGCTTTGAGCATGACCGATTTAGACATTGGTGCTTGGCACTGGTGCGGGGGCCCAGCACGATCCAGCCTGCCTGCAAACCCGTCCTGGGCCAAGGAAAGGTGATGCTTCTGTGTTGGTGGCATGGTGCCAGGCTAGGTGATGTGCCCCTTCTGCTCATACTGTCAAGAGGACATCCAAACTGCTGTCCCTTTATGGCCCCTTGAGGATGGAGTCTGGGAACAGGGTGGCTAAAGACAGAATACCTTGGAGATAGATTCTGTACCCTGCCCACCACTGGCCCTGCTGCATCTCCACATTGGGATGCAGCCCCATAGCAGAGCCCTCTGGGTTGGGGGTCACTGAGTAAGGCTGCAGCTCTGAGCTGCCTCTCCACACTGTGGGGTTGTCAGTGAGCATGACTTGCTCTCAGCATGAGGCCGGGCACTTGCCCCCCTTTGCTGGGCACCCCCACCCCAGTCGCAGTTCAGGCTGTGCTGCAAAGCCTCCCATGCCGCTACCGCAGCCTTGAGTCCTTCCTGATACTGGGGCATCCCACTCGTCCTTGTGGCCAGGTAGTCATAACAGGCCAGACAAGCCATGCCAGCTCCGCAGGCATTACTCCCTGGTGCCTGGCAAGTCGTGTGGGGCAACCCGGCCAGCACTCCCCCAGCTGCCAGCTCTCTGCTTGTGTGGCTCCCCGGACCTCAGACATCATGTTTATCCTGGAGATGGATAATCAGGGAAAAACAAGTCACCAGAGGCCAGTGCTGATGTTGCAGTGGGGACAAGTTGTCTGCAGCAGGGTTCAGCTTCAGAATGGAGCAGTGGGGCTAGGAGGAAGCGGAAAATCAGCTGTAACCAGGGCTTGTGCCCCATCCAGCCCTTCTGGGGACACTTCGTTGTCCCTCTCAGCCTTCAGGGCCATCAGGTGGCCGGTGCCTGGCACAGCACGCTCTGCTCCCTGCTGAGTCATAGCCCTGCAGGGAAACGCTTCCAGCTCTGGTTATAACCCATTTCCCTCCGGGGCTGTGAAGCGCAGCCTCCCAGTCCCGCTGCGGGCCAGCTCCGGCCACCCCATGGCCCTGAGCCCGCGGGCTCCAGCCGCCGGGAAGGGCAGTGGCAGGAAGTGGCCGCTGACTCCCAAATTCCACCCTGGGCTTGCTGGAGTTGAGCCCTTCCCACAGGCCTAGGCAGCAGGTGCCCTACACCTGCAGACCCCTGTGCCACCCTGGATGCCCAATCTCCCCAGGGAGCCTGGGCGCTCTTCTCCCAATGCCTCCCTAGGCTGCCACCTCAGCATATGTGTGCTGCTCTTGGGAACACTGGGTGGCTGCAAGGATGGCTTGCCCCATCCCCAGGGTCACCATGGGGACACTGTGCTGGCTCTGGGCAGCTGGGGCTGAGCACTGAGTGAGCAGCTGCCCGTCCCAGATCCTTGCTTGAATGCTGTGAAGTGGAGCAGCCTGAGCAGCCTGGGACTCAGGGCACATCCCAGGTGCCATCCTGGATGAGTTGGAGCAGAGGCGATTGGACAGCACCCTACACCTGGATGCATAGCCTGCCCCATTGCCCTGGGATTCCCCAGGGACCCATTGGTGCCAGGGAGAGGGGGTGGGCACCATAGTAGTGGCACCCAGATCTGGCTGGCTATGCAGGGGACTCTCCTGCCCTCCTGGGGCACTGACCCACCCACTGCTATCTAGTACACTTTGCTCACTTCACTGCCATTCCTGACTTTCCTGGGAGCTGCTGTTTGCCTTTCTCTGAATTATGACTCCAGCTTGTGCCTTTGATCTGGGCTGTGTTGGCCACCCGTGACCAGGCCCTCTTCTGCCTTTGAAGTGCAGTCACCTTCCCAGCCTTGGATGCTGCTTTTGCAACCTTGGGTGCAACCCTGGTTCTGTGGGGTGAGACATACAGGGCAAGAGCATCCTTGGGGTGCCTAAGGTGCTCAGCATCCCTCCTCCTCTCTGGGAACTTGTGATGAGCCAGCGCAGTTAACAGCTCAGAGAATGGGCAATGAGGCATTGACAGGTATGCTTGCGCAGTTCCAAGCAATCCCAGGGATTCTGGTGGAATGCTGGTGGGATGCTGGTGGGATGCTGGGAGCAGAGCATCACTCCCTCCAGTGGCAGTGGGCAAGGACAGAGGAGGTGACCTGTATAGCAAATTGTCAAAAAGCAGATGCCAGTGCCATGCAGTTCCTACAGCCAAGGGGCCTTTCATGCCTGTGACTCTAGCAGAGGTGATGAGACCTTCATGGAAAGTGTCTCTCTGGGCACCAGCCAACTCATCCTGGCATCAGTCCTACCCTGCCACCCTGTCTGGCAGGGAGCAGTGAAGAGGGCTCAGCCTACCCATTCTGCCACTGGGAAGCTGTGGTCGGGCTTTGGACTCTGGCCTTGAGTGGGTCTGAGCGTCCCCATCCCCTCCCCACTTTCCTGGCCCAGAGAGGATCCTACCTTATCTGTTACACTTTGTTCTCATGCTGTCTGGGTGTGGAGCAGGGCAGAGATTAGTGTATGCAGACCTTTGACACACACACACACACACACACACACACACACACACAGAGCCACAAAATCAGCCATGCGTGCACCCGCAGCCATACTCATCTGCACACTGCTGCACACACAGTCCCTATGCACATCATCATGCTCACGCTCATCTGCACTTGTAGGCCCACACTGTGCCCCACACGTCCCCCGCAGCACCCCCTCCAGGGCACATACGCATTTCCCCATCCCTGCACATTTGTTTGCTCACTGTGACCTATGTTATGTTCCTAGTGGAGTGTGGCACTTCCCTAGCCTACCAAGATTTCTAATGTGCATCAGCATGGCCCAGCAGGAAAGGTGACATCCCACTGGCAAGGAGTGCAGACAGGAGGAAGGGAGCTTCCCGTGTCAAGTCTGAAGGGAATGAAAATGTGTGCAGGGAGGCAGAAGCTGTTCTGGCAGACTGGGAGCAAGCCTGGGCATTCCTTGTCTCACTGTCACATCATTTTCACTTTCCATGGGGCTACCAGAGATGCCTTGTGCTGGAAGCTGTCATGGCAGGCAGGGGCTACCTGTTCCCACCTCCTATTGAGGTCATGTCCCTGCCCAAGGCTCACTGTCCATATCCTCAAGCTGCAGCCCATGCTGCTCCAGGCAGCCCTTCCAGAGTGATCTTATCTCCAGCATTTCATGAATGACCCAAAAGCCTCTGCAGTCTGTCTCTCAATGGGAAGGCAACCCACTGTCCAGAGCAGGTGTGCGGGTGTGTGCATGCGGGTGTGTGTGGGGGGGTATGTGTGTGTGTGCGCGCACAGCTGGGAGCAGCCACATCCCACCCAGTGCCAGAGCTGTCTATTCCCACAAACTGTGCTGCAGTCCTAGGGTGAAACAAATGTAGCCTGACAGGCAGAGAGGGGCACAGCCCTTTCTCTGCCCCACAGCAGCACTGCAGCAGGGTGACCAGGCAGGTGATTTCCTGGCAGGGTGATGGTGCCTCTACTCTTTCCCACAGATCCTGCCCCAGATCTGCGGTGCGGACGAAGGGCAGGTGTTTGCTCTGCGACAGCTCTACACTGCAGTGACACAGCAGGAGGCCAAGCAGGCTCGGAAACGGCATTGCTCTGGTGAGGAGCTCCTTGGCTGTGGCATGGGGAGCATGTGATGCAGCTGTCCCCTCGACTGCTGAGCCCCATATCCTGGGGGAAGGGAAGTGTGGCCCTGGGTGCAGCTTATCCCATGCAACAGTCTCCCCCTTTGCTTTCCCCCATGGGCTGGCCTCCCCATCCAAGCACAATTCCTGGAGTGGGTTTGGGCAATGCCCCATGGTCCCTTATCTCAATCACAAATTGCATCTTTTTCTGGTACCAGAGGACGATGTGGACACAGCACCCACTACAGAAACCACAGAGCACCCCCATCCTCCTCCTCCGTCCCAGGAGGATGAAACAACATCTTCCAGTGAGAGAACCTCGGTGAGTGCAGCTCTAGAAACAGTCTTTCTGTACCAGTGGCAGGATGGGGCCCACATCTCCTTTCCCTCCTCTCATCCAAGCACTGTGCCCATCCAGGATGGGCAAGGAGTCTCAGCTTGGTTCCTAGCCCATTCTACCTCATGTGTCCTGTCTGGGGTGTGTGTGATCATACATGTGTATATATTTTGCACTCCCACAACAGAGATGACAGGAATGCCACTGCTTGCACACTTGCACACGTCCTGCGCAGCATCCCAAGCTGGAACTGACACTGCCTTCTTTTTGTTTCCAGCCAGCCTCCTCCCCAGCTCAGAAGCCCCGGCTGCCTGCAGCCAAGGCCAAGCCAAAGAAAGCGAAGGGGCTCTTCAGCTGAAAGATTGCTGCCACCGCTGCCGAGGGTCTCTGCTTCCCCCAGCATCCAAGAGAGGGAGTGCAGAGCACCCATGCATCATCTGCTTCTCTGCATCTCCCGGTGGACGCTGCCCAGGTCATGGCCACTTCCCAAGATGTCTCCAGTTGGGGAGTTGGTGCTCCTTTCTTCAACAGTGTTTCAGGAAACAGCTTCTCTGACTTCCCTGGTGCAGAGTTTTCCCAGACTTCCTCTCGTGGCAGAGCCAGTGCTGGACCTGGGAGAAGTGGGAGGGATGCTGCCAGTGGGTGTAGGACAGCTGGGGCTCTGGCAGAGCTGAGGGGTTTGGCTGCTCTTGAGTGGGTTTTCAATAAAGGGCTGTGTCTGGGTGAAATCCCCTCTCCTGCTCTGTCCTGTAGTGTCTAGGAAGGAATGTAACCCCTGGTGCAGCTGGGTCCCCCTCAGGCCAGTCCTGATGTCTCAGGAGCTTGTGGTGACTCTGGACAGTGAGGAGGTGACAGCAGCTCATTGCTGTGGACAGCACAGTAGCTCCCAGCCATGCTGTGCCTCACCCTGAGCAGAAGTATGTGTTTTGGGGTGTGCACAAGAGGATGCCCAGATCATGGGGGCACAGCATGCTGAGAGGGCTGGATACACAGTGTGTATCCTGGTGTTCTTTTCCCACACCAGGATACACACTGTGTGCTAGTGCCTACAGCAGCAGGCTGGCAAAGGCCCTGGATGGGCTGCAGAACATCCTATATTTGCAGGCACCTCCACCATAGTTATTGGGCAGGTGATACAGGTTTGATCCATGCTTTGGCCTCCAAGGAGCAGGAGACAACCAAAACACTAACACACTGAATGCTCCCAGGCCTGAGAGCAACCCTGGAGCAGGTTACAGATGCTCCCTGGACACAAAACACCACTTCCATCTCTTCACACACCACCCATCCATCCATCCATCCATCCATCCATCCATCCATCCATCCATCCATCCATCCATCCATCCATCCATCCATCCATCCATCCACCCTCTCCTGCTCTCCTCTTCCATGCTTCCTTCAGGACTGGGACCCAATTCCTGTGCCCAAGCCAGGTCCTAAATCAGCAGACAGAACCAGGCAGCAGGCAGGTTGCAGCCAATGGTGCTGCTCTCCTGGGACAGGGACCCATGCCCCCAGCTGCCCTGCTCCCTGGGGCTGGGCCAGCCACAGTCATGCTGCCTGTTCTCCTGGGCAGCAAGGGGAAACAAAAACATCCAGAGCAGTCCCTGTGTCTGTGGAAAGGGAATGAACCGGCCTTTGCTGGGCCACAGCTGACCAGTCCCAGGGTGAGTGCAGCTGGTTGCTTTTTATATTTCCTTTCTGAGGGAGCAGCATGCAGGGCAGAGTGGGTGGTGAGAAGGGAAAGCCATGGGATGGGGAGCTTGTGCCGACTGCCATAGCTTACGTATCCTGCATTTTCCCATCTGCAAGCATCTTATCTTGGCGGCTTTGAGTCTGCCTGCTGGGCACTAGCCCCCAGGGAGGGTCCTGCTACTAGCTGAGGAGTAAGACTGGGGCAGCAGGATCTTAGCAGCTTCACAGTTTCCTGTATCTTCTGTAACCATGTTGTCCCTGGTGCAACACCTGCTCCATCCATATGGACTCCATCTCCTGGCGCAGGAGCTGCTCTATTGCAAGCCCAGTCCCTCAGGTCCCTGCTGGCTCTGGGGTTTGTGCTGTTCCCCCATGCATGCCAACACATTCAGGAGGAGTGCTTATCACCCCAATGAGGGCATCTGGCTTGTCTATCCCCTTTGGGTTTGAGGAAACATCATAGGGAAAGGCAGGGCTGAAACATTCCCAACCTTGCTGTGCCAGTGTCTGGTGGACTCTGTAGGGAAGGAGCGGGTGGTGCAAACCAGCACCTGCACCCCGGGTCATTCCTGTGAATTACTGTGTCTCTGCTTCTCCCTGGGGTACTCAGTTTGGGGGAACCACTCCCAGGGATGCTGCAGAGGTGTTGCTCATGAGCCCTGTCCTGCTGCAACGTCTCCGTGGAGTGTCCAGCAGCCCTAAAAACCTGCTGCAGGGACAGATCCTGTCCCATTCACCCCTCTCCCAAGACAAGGGGAAGTGGGGATGCAGGAGCATGGATGGGGGAGTAAATAAAAGCAGGAGAGTGAAGACAGTAGGAAAAAGAGCTTTGCCAATGTCCCCCAGGGAACCGCAGGGACCCTGGCCCTCAAGACTCCAGCATGGGGCCACTGGTTCCTCCCTGGCTCAGGTTGTCGCCAGCTCCAGGGAATGTCACTACACATTGTCCCATCCTGTCCCGCTGGGGTCTCCTTCCCTGTCCCCACCCCCTCCTCCCTGGAGCCGGCTGGATTTGAGCTCCCGACACACATTAAAGGCCACAAGTTCGGCCTCAGCCTCCATAAATTTGATTCCATAAATATTAGTTTTCGCAGGGTTTAATGAAGCCGTTATGCTGGGCACGGCCCAGCACCCCGACCCGTGCCCTTAATAAGGGCTCTGTGGCCTCGATTAAAGGGACCTTTCAATCGCTGTCAAGTATTTTTAGAAAAGGAAAAGAAAAAAAAAGAGAGAGAGAGAGAGGGAGAGAAGAAGACGACCAAGGCAGCGAATGGAGAGAGGAAAATCCCAAACCCGTCCAGTGCAAAAATAGAGAAATAGCACCACCTAGACTGCCTGGCTCGGCTCCGCCGCCCGTTCACCCTGCGCAGCGCCCAGCTCCGGGCAGCCCTGGGAGCCCAGCAAGGGGTGCGCGGGATGCTGCACTGCCGCTCGGGGCAGGGACAGTGGGATGCGGTGATGGGGAGAGCAGTAGGGCAGAAGAAAGTCAGTGGTGCACTGTCGGAATGCAGGCAGGAGCAGTGTGTCCTGGTGTCCAGGCCAGGAGTCCCAGAGGTGTCTGAGAGTGGCCGAGTGTTGAGGGAAATGCCGTGTGATACAGGGACAGACGTTGCATCTCTCCCACTTCCACTGTAGCAGCAAGACGCCTTTCCCATCAGTTGCCCAATCAGGAGTCCCCCTCCCCAAGCAAATTTTCCCTCTCAAATACTGGTTATCCCGACCCTGTCAGCCTCCAACTGCCTCCCCATACACCCAGCTTGGCTACACAATTGTGCCTGGTGTCTCTGTCCCACTCGGCCCCGTGTGCCTGCGGGCTTTGCCTGGCAGGAGCACTGGCTGACATTGGGAATGCTGCATGGAGAGGTGATGGACTCTGCACCCAGCAACAGGGCACTGTCACTGCCTGCTGTGGCCAGAACCAATGCACAATGCCACAGCACCTGCATGGGCAGAGTTGCTGTCACCAGCAAACCCAATTTCCTGTCCTCCACGCGGAGCCTCCATGGAACATGATTGCTGTTACCAGCAAGGGCAGGGCTAGGCTGCTTACTATGAGCCTGGAGCTGTTGTGGGGGGACAGAGGCTTGTGACATGCACACTGTATGCTGGCAGGCTGCAGAGGTTAATTGTAAGTCTGGATTTGTGACACTGGCATTCATAGGGAACTTTTCCCTGGGGAAGTGCTGCAGCCTCCGGATGCAGCGTTATCCCAGATGATCCCGCTTCACAGTCTCTTGTGATGTGCAAAGTGGGAAGCTAGGCTCCTTCCTTTCGTTGGGAGTACAAACCACCCTGGAGGATCGTGTGACTCTAGTCCAGGGTCCACAGGGTCTAATTTTCCTGTGCTAGTAATGCACAGAGAGTTATGTCCCTTCTGCATCTCTGAGAAGCCAAGAGCAGGAGTGGAGAATGGTGCTGTGGTACATCCTCTCTGCTCTCTCTGCTGATGCCCTTAGGATGCTCCTTTGGAAGGATCAGCTGAAGAGGTGTAGAAGTAGGGTGGTCTGAGGCTGCTGGCCAGATGCCCTAGCTCCATCATGTGCAGGAACAGTGTGACATCTGCATCTCACCATCCTGCTCAGTGGCAGGACTTCACAAGGTCTCTGGGCACTGGTTTTGGGTATCCAGTATGAAAACCAGTACAAAAACCTGATGGAGCATGGCTACTGAGTATGAAAACCTGATGGAGACACCTCTGGACAGCTGCACTTTGCTTGCAGCTCCTGCAAAGGAAATGGTCTATTGGGGGCACTAGATAGCAGCATCCCAAGTCTGTGGGTGATACTGGCTCCCCAGCCTGCATCCCTCTTGCCCAGGTTGCTTGGTCCTGCTGAGACTTAGCAAAGCCCTGCAGCCAGAGCTGAATGTCCGGCTGGGTTACTCCAACCTGGCCATTGTGTATCCCTGAGTGACCTGTGCCCTGTGCCCACTGAAGAGCTGGTGAGGGAACATCCCTGAGAGAGTTGTGTGTGTGTGGGGGGGCATCCTAAGGCACTGCCTCACCTGGGAAGATCCTAGGGAACTAGAGGGTGTGCAAGTGGACCTGTGCCGGACCCCTCCCCGCCACACAGCTGGGGGAGAACAGAGAACCGGG